>BHFT01065644.1:0-29732 GCA_004320025.1 Laticauda laticaudata | reverse complement strand
TAAGTGTAAAAAATCGAAAGGAAAAACCCTGTGAGATGGAAGTAGATCTGGATCATACTTGTCAATGTGTTATCTTGGAACACTGTCAGAAAGCCTGACACCAGACATCAAGCAAAGAGAACTGAACATACAAAAATTGATACGTAAAGGACTACCAGGGAAACCGAATCCCAGTATGCGGCCTTGGAACATTTTCCTGAGTAGATTTTAAAAACCATGCTGAAATACTACCTCTAACAATAATCGACCGTTATAATTGCCTAGCCTGCGGGAAGTCGAATTGGTTCGCACCCCTAGGGGAATCAGAATGACCAGGATCAAACAGCAATCATTGTGACCAAACTGGGAAGAGAACCTGCTGCAAAGAGTCCGGGATGTTATTCGACGGGACCCTAGGCAAGTACAAGGGGACCCGAATATCATTCAGGCCGATAGACCCACAGAAGCTCCCATCAGGCTCAAAGCCAGACACGTTCCTTTGCCCTTAAAGCCAAAAATAGACGAACAGCTTAACAAACTTATCGCACAAGGGGTGTTAGAGCCAATCAAGCCATGCCAGGTGGGAACACCCATTGTGACTCCTGTCAAACCAGATGGGTCAGTGTGCATGTGTGAGACTATAAGGCAACCCTAAATCATGTGCTCCAAAAAAGCGCATACCCAGTGCCGGCTAGTGCAACACTTATTGCACTCACTAGGGGGAGGAAAATTTTTTTGCGAAACTTGATCTCGCCACAAGCATATCAACAGCTACCAGTTGATCCGAAACTGGCAGAGGCACAGACTATAGTCACGCACAAAGGGGCATTCAAGTGCAACCGACTTCAATTTGGCGTTTAGCGTTGCTCCGGGCGTTTTTCCAAAGCCTCATGGAGTGCCTTCTAATGGAATCAAAGGAGTCACTCCCCCTATTTTGATTGATGTATTACTATCAGCAAAAAATGCAAACCAATTAGAACATAGACTAAAAGAGGTTTTGCAAAAGATTCGAGAAGCAGGACTTAAAGTCAGAGAAAAAAAAATGTAAACTAGCCACTTGACCAGGTCGAATTTTTAGGCTACCTGATAGATGAGCCAAGGGACACACTCACTGAAAAGAAAATAAAGGCAATAAAAGACGCACCCAGACCTAAAAACAAAACTCACTTACAAGGCTTTCTTAGGTCTACTTAAATTTCTACAATTCTCTTCTGCCCCAAAAGCCGACCGTGCAGAACCTTTACATCGATTGTTAGATAAAAAAACTGTATGGAAATGGGGCCACCGGGAACAAGCAGCATTCCAAAACATCAAGGACTTATTAACATTCTAACACTTGTTTTGATACAGTACAGCAAACACCCTGCCTTTTACGCGTCACCTGTAATTGCATCGCCTTTTGGAATCGGCGCCTGAGCCACAAACTCCTGAGCCACAAAACTACCAGATGCAGAGAGGCACCAATCACCTTCTATTTCCAAAATCGGAAAGGAACTACAACCAACTCGACTGAGAAGCCCTCACAATCATAGCCGGCGTCAAAAGATTCCACGAATACCTATATGGTAGGACATTTTAGATTATCACTGACCACAAACCCCTGCTAGGGATTGCCTAGCAGGAAACAAACCAACCCTGAACATTCTATCACCAAGAATGACGAGGTGGTCTGAATTCCTCGCTGCATACATACTACACACTCATCCATCACCCAGGAAAAACATCACCATGGCAGATGCCTTGAGCTGTTCCCCACTGCCCAACATGGAAGATGACCCAGCTCCCACCGTCTCCACTCTTCCAAATCGAATCCTGGCCGAATCTGCCACTAACCGCAGCAGACGTCGCTAAAAGCTACGTGAAAGATCCGCTGACAGCTCGAATCCTGCATTGGGTAGGTAAGGCTGGCCGGATGAGCAGAGGCGAGACTTTTAAACCTTTTTGCACCTGACAGACTGAACTGTCTATTGAAAAAGGCTGTATACTGTGGGGCGACAGGGTGGTAATCCCAGAAAAGTTACAAGAAGAAGTGTTTTGCATGTTGCATGAGGGACACCTGGGCATAGTCAATCTCAAATGAAACAAAAAGAGCGCTTACCCATAGACGACCTACAGAGAAGAAGTCTGGGAGCAGGAGAGCGAGGCGAGGCCTTCCTGGAAGGAGAGAGCCAGGCCATCTTGACCAGCCCGGACAAACCAGGAGGGAGCAGTGGAGCCACCTCAACCAGCCCGAGAAACTCAGGTGGGAGCGGCAAGGCTGACTCATCCTTCCAGGAGGTTCCATGGAGAAGACACAGAGAAAAAGTGATCCCGTCCAAAGTGCTTGAGGACCATGCTGAGACTGAGCTGCGCAGGTCAAGTAGGACCCGCAGAAGCCCCACCTACCTGCGTGACTATGTTATGCACATTGGACGAAACCAAGGGGCGAGGGGTGTTGGGTATAGAACTTGGTAGACTCCAAATATCTTAAATTGATTGGCCAAAAAGGCCGTTCTCGGATTGGTTACTTAAGTGCCATTCCAACTGATGGCAGGAACACTTAAACAACTGTCATTCGCCACAAGCCGTGAGCAAACCGCTATAAGAAGGGCTGCTGCGGCTTGGACAAATGTTACATTACAAGTCACTTTACTGTTTGAATAAAGAGTTGTTTGTTGGAACTCGGTCTCGCGCACCTTATTTCCAGATGGAACACTATCAGCCTATGATCTCTTCTGCAAACATGAAGGTCATTATTTAAAATGGCCTTGCTTGTTTCCAGTCATTTTTGCTTGCCCTCGATGGAATGCAAACCAAATGAAGTCAGTTGCTTTCTTCTGTCATTGATTCAGTTTATTGTTCGATACAGATATGTCACATAAAATTAAAAAACTGGACAGCTTCATATCAGAGAATGCTGATACATTGTACTCTGTCCACTCCCTATTTTTCAAAGAACTGGTTCCTGCTAAGTCTTATATGGGAACAAAGGAAGACTGATTCTGCTTTGGAAAGCAATGGCAACTGAAAGCAAAATAACTTTTCAAGACTTCAGCTTCCTAGCAGACCCTATTAAAAGCAGTCAATAAGGGATAGCTGGCAGGCCGGGCAGTTTGTGTGTGTGTATGTGTGTGTTTGTGTGTGTGAACTTTGAACAGTACCTAGAACATTTTTGGAATATATTTTGTTTATAAGTTGCATTTTAGTCTGCTCAGTGTTATAAATTCTTTGAAGCGGACTTACTTCATGAAAAGAATAAAAATAGGATATAATGAACAGAAGCAATTCTCAGAAGAACACAGCATAAAATGTATAAAAAGAGTCACTCAGTATTTCCAAGATTTAAAATCTAAATTGTCTGCATAAAGAGAAATTCCTTTGCCTTCTTCTGAATCATTAGCAAGCTACTTTAGGAAGGGCAATATATAGGCCAGCAACACCTCTCTGTCTCTTCTAAATTTCAAGGCCCTTTAGAAATAATCTCTAATGGATCCATGCATGTTTGGAGGGAATGGTTCTTTAGATATTCTATCAGTCAAGTTATTTAAAATTCAGAGAAATTATTTTGAATTTGACTAGAGCAGTTACAATCTAATTGCTGAAATTTTGACATGGCTTTTTCAATACAACCAGATTCTGTTTTCAGGACTTGAATTAATTAACCATTCTGGACAATTTTAAGATGGTATAAATAGTTGGAATTTAATTCCTTAATTCCTGAAAGTATCAAGATATTTCCAGTAAAGAAGAATATTGTGGTGATCAAGCTCTGAAAAGTGTCATTATCATAATTTCTTATCTGATATCTTTGCAAGTTTTCCAGACCATTTTTGTACAGATATTCATAATGCATGAAAACATTTATTATCAATTTTCTACCTTCCTTTTTTTTGCTCAATAAATGAACCAAATGTTTGAACAAAGGTAGCTCTCTTGCAGATGTAATATAATTAAGTATAAAAGAGTATTAAAAATGATTTCAGTAAAAATGGACCCATAGTCTTTGATTTCAATATTGTCATTCTTTAATAAACTACATGCATATTTTATCTTTATACAAATTTTAAATTATGATTTAATATTATTCAACACATGCCCAATTCTCTCTGAGCAATGTGTTAATAATATAACCATTAGTTTTAAATAGCTACTATATTTTCCTCTTTTAGGATGAGAATTTTTTTTAAATGAAAAATAAAAAGTAAACTTTCTAAATGTCTATGGAGATTTTCAGTCATCCAAGTAAATGGTTGTCCCAAAAGTGCTTTTTCCAAGTGGCAACTGGACTTTCTGGTTTTTCTCTGAAGACAGTTTGCTCCTCATCCAAGAAGCTCCTTCAGTTCTGAAGTGAGTGAAGAAATTGAAAAAACACCTTTTGAATAAATTTTCTAAAATTAATCATCCACTTAATTTTCTATTGGGACAGTTAAATAAAAGTAGCATAACTAAAAATGCAATAGGGATTCTGTTGTAACTATATTAGTTCAATGTTAACTCCAGAATTCTTCTCATTAGGAAACATTGATCAGACAGTTAAACATACCACTGTGGCAGAACAAATGTCACCACTATTTTTCAACCCTTGCAGAACTTAAACAGTTGAAGATAAAGAAGCAAATGTATTTAGAAGAAGAAAGAATTTTAAATAAATCATTATCAGGCTGGCATTATTCCTCAAAAACTGCCAATCAACATGAAGTTAGACAACATGGATTTTCCTGCTGCTATGGCACACTCTAGTTAGTATACAGGCCAGTCAGAAATGCCTGAATCACTTCTAGCCTGACTATGATAAAAGTAAAATAAGTCCCTGTACAATTTGAATATTTTTAAAGGGAAAAAACATTTTTGAGGCTGTATTGCAAGATCAGACCAAACATTCCCTTTATAATTTTGTTTGGATTATGTACAGGGCTAAGAGAAGAGGATATTACAAATATACCTTATTAAGTAAATATTCAAATGTATTACTCCAGAAATAAAAGGAAATGGCTGTTTGCCCCATCAATGCCCTCTTCTTATTGTCTTTTAATAATTTAATAAGAAGAACTTTGAAACACACTCTAAATTGCTCTGCAGATTTGAAATTTGAAATTTTCTACATTTTACCAAAATATGGTATACTCTTACATCGTATTAAGCCAAAAGCAAATCAGCTTAGTATGATGTGTGGAATCCAAACAACTTGAAATTATTGCTAGAACCATGCAACCATGAAATGCTATCATTTTCAACTACATCTGATTTATTTCACTGTTCAGTAGTTTATACAATGATATCCATTGTCTCTGCCAAAATTGTTGATAATTTAAAATCTGCCTTCTGGTGTTTTGTCCCTCATATTCTAAGGAAAGAACAGAATGTTCTAGAGGTCCCATTTCTATTGTGAAATTATTTTCATTGTAATTTCTGTGTGTTGAGGGTTCACAAGTATGGCAGCAATTCTAATACATTTACAAAGACTTTATGTCTTTGAAGCCAAAAAAGTCTAAAGAAACCTAAGAAAGTTCTAAACTTTTGAGAAATATGAAAAGAAAAAAAGAATAGAGGTAGTATTCAGCAGGTTCTGACCAGTTCTGAAGAACCGGTAATGGAAATTTTGAGTAGTTCAGAGAACCAGCAAATACCACCTCTGAGTGGAGATTTTACACTATCCTTCCCCTGCCACGCCCATGAAGCCATGCCCACAGAACCAATAGTAAAAAAAAATGAATTCCACCACTGGTATACAGACTCAATTGTTTCAATATACAAAGTGTGGTAAGAGCATGAATATAATACTTTTTATGCAGTAGGAATTTTGTTAACACTTTATGCTTAAAAAGAAGTTGAACAATATGGGAAAGATGAAACACTGTTCCTTCCAACTCTCACGGGGTTTGAGATTAAGATTAAAGATTAAATATTGAGTTCCATCAATTTGTACAAATCGTTCTGCTTGCATTAGCTGTGAGAAGTGGTGAGCCAAGTGCATGCTAGCTTCTTTTTCAGTTCTTTTAACAGTTTCCAGCTTCTTTAACAGTTCCTTTGGGAGATGCAGATCTTTTCTGCCATAAATATACATTATATTAGTGTTAATTGTTCTGGATCATGTTGTGAAATTGATGAAAATTCATTTTTTTCAACTCACAATACACAAAAATAACTCTTTATTAACAAATCAGGGGGAATGCTCAGAGCTTCTTGGTGATGTCTATTTCTTCAGCTTCTGTTTAAAATTATATTTGAAAACAGAAAATTTTACGAACGTTCCTCTTGGCTCTTCAAAATAAATAATGAAATAAACAAACTCCACAGACAAGTAATTGTTTAATTTATAGTAAATCTCCAGCTTTCCAGGAAAAGGCCAATTAATTGAAACAGTTTCATGATTAATCTTTTGTCTTTTCATCAGTTGTTTCTTTAAAGTATAATTTGAAATCATAACTTTCCACCTTCCTCATAGCCTTGGAGCTTATTAAATTATAATATCTGTGAAGTGCTTTGAACATGGAAATCACTATACAAATTCTTACTGTGACATGAATTTTAAGAAGGCACTCATATCAGCAACTACAGTCAATCTCTTTCTTTGCCTTTCTTTTTTTTATTCTTTTTAAACTTCTACTTCCAATTGTGGAAAGAAAGATGAGAAAAAAAAGGAAAAATCATTCTGATCAAATATTTGCCTTTGTGAATTCTATATATACATATTAAAAGAACTGTTAAACAAATGGAAATAACTTGAATTTAAAATTTATAATTAAAAGTATATCCAAAATGCCAGAAGATGAATAACATGCTATTTATATTTCAAATGATGATAAAAGACTTCTTCCACCCAAAAACATGAATTGGTAAAAAATATAATTCATAGATAAAAATAGAATGAGGCAGTTAACAAACCTATCTGAATAAATAAATGACATTCTTGTATAGTAGAGAGAGGCAAAGGTCTCTCTAACATAGTGGAAAATTTCTATTGTCATCTTTTATCTGCAATTTTGAACAATTTTCAGTTATCCTGTCTCCTCTTGAAACAGGAGTCTTGGGAAGCATGAACTGACCAACTATGTGTGGAAATTGACTAGTTTTTATAATTGTATAGTTAAACTATAGAATTTGCTGCCCTAAAAGGGAATTCATGGACAAAGTTGTTAATAACTACTTTTTTTGATGGGTATACATTAAGGGGATATACAATCCAGTTCAAGGATGCAAACGAAAGTTTTCAGAATATTTTAGTCCAGAGATAGTCCAGAATCAATGCAGAACAATACAGAACAAGTTGTATTCATCTGTTCTCAGATTTCTAAATGTACAACAACAATGGGGGACATTCCTGTCAAATCCCAGAATATTTTGGTACAAAAGGAAGGAGTTTTTGTAAGGAGTAGCAATGGCTTTCCCTTCATGGATCACTGCCTTGTTGTGGTGAAGGAACTTGCATAGCTCAATTAAGCTATGAGCTACACTCCAGTATCTTTACTATGAAAACCCCATGGACAGTATCAAAAGGCAAATAAAATAAAATAAAATATGATGCTGGAAGATGAGTCCCTCAGATTGGAAAGTGTCCAACATGCTACTGGGGAAGAGCAGAGCAGTAGTGCCAGAAAGAATGAAGTGACTGGGTCATAGCTGAAAGGATGCTCAGTTGTGGATGTATCTGGGGATGAAAGGAAAGTCAGATACTATAAAGATCCATAGCAACCTGAAATGTAAGATCAATGAATTAAGGCAAGCTGGACATGATCAACATCTTAGGAATCAGTGAACTAAAATGGACAGGAATAGTGGTGAATTTAATTCAGATGACCATCAGGTAGGCAAGAATCCCTCAGAAGAAATGGAGTAGCCTTCATAGTCAATAAAAGAGTAGGAAAAATAATACTGGGATACAATCCCCAAAAAGACAGAATGATCTTAGTTTGAATCCAAGGCAAATGATTCAGCATCACAGTAGTCCAAGTCTATGCCCCAACCACTAGTACTGAAGAGGTTGAAGTTGACCAGTTCTATGAAGTCCTACAACACCTTCTAGAATTAACACCAAAAATGATATCCTTATTATCATGGAGAATTGGAATGCTAAAGAAATCAGAAGATAACAGGAAAAACAGGCAAGTTTGGCCTTGGAGTACAAAATGAAGCAGGGCACAGACTAGAAGATTTTTGTCAAGAGAATATGGTAGTAACAGCAAACACTCTTTTCCAACAACCCAAGAGATGATTCTACACATGCACATCACCAGATGGTCCACACAGAAATCAGATTGACTATGTGCTCTGCAGCCAAAGATGGAGAAGCTCAATACAGTCAATAAAAACAAGACAAGGAACTAATTGTGGCTCAGATCATGAGCTTCTTGTTGCAAAATTTAGGCTTAAATTGAAGAAAGTAGGGGAAAACACTAAACCACTCAGGTATGAACTAAATCATATCCCCAATGAATATACAGTAGTAATTTAAGGAATTAGATCTGATAGACCTGAAGAACTATGGATGGAGGTTGGCAACACTGTACAAGAGGTAGCAACTGAAACCATCCCAAGGAAAAAGAAAAGCAGAATGTCTGAGGAAGCATTACAAATAGCTGAGGAAAGAAGGGAAGTGAAAGGCAAGAGAGAAGGGTAAAAAATACACCCAATTGAATACAGAATGCCAGAGAATAGCTAGAAGAAATAAAAAAATGTCTTCTTAAATGAACAGTGCAAAGAAATAGAAGAAAACAGTAAAAGACGGAGCACCAGATGAGAAGGAAGGACTCACTGGAGAAGAGCCTAATGCTGTGAATGATTGAGGGCAAAAGAAGAAGGGGATGGTGGAGAATCAGGTGGCTGAATGGAGTCACTGAAGCACTTAGCATGACCTTAAATGGACTCTGGGGGATGGTAGAAGACAGGAAGACCTGGAGGAATGTTGTCCATGGGGTCGTGATAGGTTGGACACAACTTTGCAACTAACAACAACGCCTATCCTGAAAACAGTGAGCTTGCAGCTCAAGTTTTAAAGCAAGGAAAATCTTTTTTGTTGTCATTAGACTGAGAAACTCAGTATCTGGAAAGATGGCAATGATAAACCACTTCCTTAATGCTGTAAAGAAATCTGGATAGTTACCTTTATCTGGAGTTGACACTGACTCAAGAAAGTCTTGACCATTTTTTTTTTACTGCTGGTGATGAAATATGGTAGATTTGGCAAATTTGAGAATTTTTTAAATTAGAAAACAAGCTTAAGAAATTAAGAAATATAAGCCTCAAATTTTATTGAAATTCTGCCTTATTATTGAAGAGCAGCATTTTTAGATCTAAGCTATTTCAAATTTATTGGAGATTCATCTTTTGGTGTTCCTTATTTCAATAGCAATGAACAATTTTGTGATGAAAACTTTATGTGGACAGAGAAACTTCATTCCTAAATGTATTGCTAAAATCCTTGAGGAGAACTTTTTTCTATCATGATTATAAACTAGATAAAAAGTTCCAACAATGCTGGTTGGATTGTTTTTCCTACTGCTCATAGCTGTGCAGAATTGGGAAACAGTGTCTAATTTTTCCAGCTCCTACTCACTATACTAAAAAAATTACAGAAAACAGCTGAAGTAGCATCCTACATAAGACCTATTACATATTGTTTGGGTTCAAATATAAATGACACAATCCTGGAAGGAGGGCAATTTAATTCTAAACTGAGTATAGTCAATTTGTTTATTATATAGTAAGAATATTATTGTTACCAATTGAAATGTTAGAAGAACTCTTCCAAATTTATATCCAAATATCCAAATTTATATCCAAATTTATATCCAAATATCATCTCTCAAGTGGAACACAAACTCCCTACTTCCTTTACCCTACAAACTTCCAATAGATGCCATCATTAGAGATAAAGAAAATCTAAATTTTGTTCTTCATTAGAACCTTTTAAGGTGGATGTTTCTGCTTAAAGGATGTATCTCAAAATGAGAGAGTAGGTTAAAAATATTTATCTTCCAGTATTTTTCCTCTCTGGGTAAACTTAAATATAGATTTAAATGCTAATCCAAATCTCTCCAATGTATTACATCAGATGCAGACCATATCATAAAAGATTTCTTATGCAAGCTGCTCCTAATATTTCTGGAAAATTGCAATTTCACTTTATTTCATTTTATTTTATTCAAAAGATTAAAATCTAAAATAGGATGCCAGATTATTAGACTTTGTTAAGAGTAATCACTTTCTGATTTTTTTTGCACACTATTGGAGAATAAGAAAGAATAGGCTCACTTTTTGTAAGGTTGTCCCAGTTGATAAACAGAATCAATCAGGTGGCAAAATATAGGGTCTCTGTATATCTTGTATTCTTATAGGGATCTTGGAGACTATTTTTAATATAAAGTAGCCAATAGAGATGCAAGAACACTTTTTCCTGAAATGAATTCAATGACTAATGTTTTTACTTCTGGGATGCTTTTCTTTTTAAAAGCTTTTAAATGTCATGCAGTATTTGACAAATCTCAAAATAAATCTAAAGCCAAAAATTAAAAAGGATGAATCAAAAAGTATCTTATAACAAATCATTCAAAACAACAAAGCAAATAACATTAAAGCCACTGCAACTGCTGTGTGTAGAGACCTATATACCAAAGGTGTTATTCAGCAGGTTCTGACCAGTTCTTGAGAACCGATAGCAGAAATTTAGAGTAGTTTGGAGAACCGGCAAATGCTACCTCTGACTGGTCCTGCCCCTATCAATTCTTTCTCTCCCAAGTCCCAGCTGATTGGCTGGGCCTTTTTTTGTTGCCCTGCACAGGAGAACAGGGCTGGAAAGCAGTTTAGTGGAGTGGGAAGGGAATGGGATTTTGCAGTAACCTTCCCCCAGGAGTGGGGTGGGCATGGAGATTTTGCAGCATCCTTCCCATTTAGTGGGGTGGGAATGGAGATATTGTAGATACTGCCATGCCCACCAAGCCATGCCTACAGAACCAGGAGTAAATTTTTTGAATCCCACCACTGCTATATACTGTATAGGTCTCTCAGTTCAATATAAGAATTTCCACTGGAAAGGCTTGTCCCTGTGACAAACTAATCACAAGGCTGAAGAAGAAGATAGGGCTTTTGCTGAAGGTTTTAAGGGACAAGAAGCACAAAAAATATCAAAGTTATCTAATATGTTTGGATGATGGGTATATAATCTCTGATCAATCAACTAAGATTCTTTTCCGTGTGTTTTTATATTCTATACTGAGAAAAGGTGAAAGAGAAATGCTCTGCACTGGATTGCCAGTAAAGAAAAAAAAAGTAAGGATGATTAAAAACTAAAGATAAATTATAAATTTTAATGGTAAAATCCACATATTAGCCAAAACCATTCAGAACATACATGATTTAACAATATCACAGTTATTCAGGTAGCTCAGGTTAAAAGAAAAATAATAGGTGGAATTTATAATCCAAAGCTATACTAGAGTGATATTGTTAAAACCCTGTATGCTTCTGATTGGTTTGGGCTCATATGTGGATTTTACCTCTAAAATTTATAATTTATCTTTACTTTTTATTCATCTTTACTTTTTCCTTACTGGCAATCCAGTGCAGAACATTTTACTTTCACCTTTTCTTAAATAAAAAGCTACAGAATTTATCAAAGTGATTTGCTTTTTTCTGATGCCAGCCTATTCAGTTTTTCTGCTTCATGTACTATGATCAATAGCTCAGTAGAACATAGTTTGGGCAGAGAGAGGCAAAGTAGCAGAGAGGGTAAATGTGTGCAATTTAAGCTATTGCTAAGGAAGAATATAAAACTACTGAACAGAATCAAAGGTTTTGCTTGCTCTGTAATCAGGGAGAGCTGCCAACAAAGAGAAGACGATAAGGGTCCTGGTAGCAATAATACAAATATGCCACAATGACGTATATTTTGCATCACATCCTTACAATCATAACAGTGAAATTCAAAGAAGGAAAGATAAGAGTGCAATTGAGGCTGCAGCAATGCAGGAATATTTTAAGAAATTCCTACTGAATAAAAAAGACTTATGTGTAAATATGCAAATACACAGAGAAAGATTATAGCATCATATGCTAAACAATAACCAATGTTGAACATTTGCATAGCATTTGTAGGAGTTCACACCACTTTGTAATTTGGTGCAATTTTAATATTTACAGTAAATATATCAAATATGTCAGTATTATTTCCTAAATTGTGGTTTCAAATTTGGAAAACAAAACATGGCAAAGGCCATCTAGGAGTTCGTAAAATTAATTGAAATGACTTTTTGACTCAGAATATGTAGTTACAAAACAAAATTAGAGTTCAGCAGCTAAATGCAGACAGGCTAGTGGAACTCTTCAAATATTTGAATTACTCCCTCACCTCTCTCCATTCAAAAGGAATGCTAGTAAAGAGTAATAAGATTTAAAGTTCATTAAATATATGGAGACAGAGACAGTAGGGTGCTAAACATTTTCTTATCAGAAGAGACGGCATGAAAGGGAGAAAAACCCTCCAAGCCCAAAGAAATATTTTGGAACAAAATATATTTGCATATATGAATCTTTCAACAAGGCATATTGCTCTATTAATTATAGTGTCATTTTGATTGCTTTCTCAATATACCAATCAGTTTAACTTTTGCAGAGCCTACTGTGTTCTAAATGTTCAGTACAGTATGATTAGTTTAGAAGACATGATCTATTACCTATAAAAAAGACAAGATAATTTTTGTTGAGTGAAGCATACTTGAGCTTGAATGTCCTTTGCTGGTCCCTAGACTTATTCTCGTCATTTTTGTATCACAATTTTAACTTTTGTAGATATGGTGATGGTTAATTACTTCCATGTTGCTGTGTCTCTATCATGATGTCTACCACAGTAGATGACAGTAGATGACAGTAAGTGCATGAGAGTCGATCACAAGGAAGCAGCCTGAAATCAGACTATCCTACTGTCAAAAGAAGAGAGAGATAGCAATCTTCTTTTCCACCCCAAAGATTGTGACTTTAAGTCTGTTACAAATTACACAGGTAGGAAAAAGAGACAGAAATATGAACACTGATTTCAGTATCAGTAGGACTGACATTTGGCATGTGAATCACTGGACTTTTTCATGTTGGCCATGTTAGTTTCTCTGCAATAAAACTACTTTAATACTTTAGTAGTTTTATTCTTGAATGTTGGTTTATTTGTTTTGGGTTCAGTTAGATTTGGATGGAATATTACTGTTATAAAATTGGGAAGTTGAGAAAAAAATCCCCAAATCCAGAAAGGTAACAGCAAAGGATTTTTACATTGTTACCAATGTACAATGAAAAATGACATGGGCATATTCACAAATTTGTCAGGAATGTATTGTTTGATCTAAGTATACCTATCTTTTGCTTTGCTGTCTGGATGAAGGTGAAGTATATAACAGTGACAGCATCTGGCTGACCTTAGCAGGGTTTGGAAACTAAGCATGACTCATTATCATCAGAATTTGCAGTTAAGACTAACAGACTAAGCAGAGATGTAGAGTGAACTAATGAATTATAACATGTCATACTACTGGAAGAAAACAAATGGTTGTGTCTCCAGTCATCTGGAATCAAGAAGTCAAGTTCAATTCAAGAACTTTTAACTTAGTGGTGACAGTGTTATTTAGCAGCAATATGTCTTACATATTGGCAAAAATAATCAGAAAATAAAATACAAGCAAAATAATCAAGACCTTGTTGAGGATCCAAACTTTGTCAAGGACCTTGGAGTACTCATCTCTAATGATCTAGGTGCTAGAGTCCACTGTAACTACAGAGCCAAAAAGGCATTAAGAGTTGTTAACCTAATCNCCAAAAAGGCATTAAGAGTTGTTAATCTAATCCTTCTCTGGTAATATCACACTTGTATAGAGCATACAAAACTTTTGCTTGACCTATACTTGAATGCAGCTCATCAGTCTGGAACCCATATCATGTATCTGATATTAACACAATTGAAAAAGTCCAGAAATATTTCACAAGAAGAGTTCTCCACTCGTCTACTCATTGCAGAATACCTTATGCTACCAGACTTGAAACTCTAGACCTAGAAAACCTAGAACTATGCCGTCTCCGGTCCGATCTAAATATTGTATATAAAATCATACATTGTAATGTCCTATCTGCAAATGAATACTTCAGCTTCAATCATAACAGTACAAGAGCAAACAATAGATATACACTCAAGGTTAATCGCACCAAACTTGATTGCAGGAAATACAATTTCAACAACAGAGTGGTCAATGTCTGGAATACTCTACCTGGCTCTGTGGTTTCTTCCCCAAACCCCCCAAAACTTTAACCTTCGACTGTCTCCTAATGACCTCAACCCCTTCCTAAGAGGACTGTAGGGGGCATGCATGAGCGCACCAATTGTGCCTACCGTCCCTGTCCTATTCTTTCTTTTTATTTTTCTTATAAGTATCAATCTCATGTTTTCAAAACTATGTTTATTCTTGTACCTGTATCTTGTGAGCGACTGACAAATCAAATAAATACTAAATACTAAAATAAAATCCTCTGCTTTTGCCAGCAGGTGGCAGTAACAGAAAAGAAGAAATGTAGGATCTGGGTTGGATGGAAATCTACATTTTAACTGCACCAGAGCCAGACTGTCACTGGCTTGACAAGTATGAACTCAAGGGAGCTCAGGACTGAGCTTCTGGATTGAGACTATGGGACAATCTCAGTGGGGAATTTACCACTAAGACCCACTGTAACAAGTAATTACCCCTCAACTTTCTAAGCTCCACTTGTGATATTCTGCAAAGGAAATAAAACTATCTGGTGGTCTATTTGGTGACTTCTTGCCTGCTTTTCCGCTGTCAGCATTTATGCAGATTCAAGATGGAGGGCTTTTTCTATGGAGCAGCAGTGACTTGGCCCTGACAGCCCCAGCAAATGAGCTCTTGTTAATAGCCTGCTAGTGAGCCAATATATTTCTCCAGGATTAGCTTCCAGAAAGTTCGTAAAATAAAAAGGGAGAAGACCTCAATATATTGTTAAATATTAGAGTTCTTAAATGGAACTGTAATTGTCCATTGTAAAAACCCTCCTTGCCAATCATTCTTTTTGCTGGTTAAAACATGTTTGGGGTGGTAAATAAAGATGTTGTCCTAATATGAATTTTGGAAGTTGGGTATTGAATTATTCAGGATGGCAGCAGATTGCAGATTGTCAATCCAACCTTCTAGCCATCTCTTTCCCTGATCTGGTCATTGCTATATACATGTTGGAGTTCCATGAACATAATTTGGAGAGAAGAAGTCTTTAATGCAGTCCTTTTTTCCCCACGTAGATACGATTTTTATTTGTTTAAATTTACCTTCATGAATCGCTTCTCTCAGCAAACAGTATGACTCACAGATCTAAAGAGCCCCCATTTTGTGTATGCCTGTGTTATTTTCTAGCACAGGTGTGTCAAACTCACATCGTCACACCATTGTCACATGATGTATTGGGACTTTTTCCCCCTTTGCTAAACCGGGTGCGGGCATGGCCAGCGCATGACAGAGGCCAGGAGTTTGACATCCCTGGTCTAGCCCATAACAGGCAAGTTACAAATCATGAGCTGGATAATGCAGTGATGGTGGCAAATCGATTTAGGATTACAACCTAAAGTTTCATTGGAAATGGTTTCTTCTATTTATTCTGTAACATAGTTTCTAGGCACGTTTATTGAGTAATCACACTTGAATCAAATAGAATCTACTCCTATTCCAACAGTTTAATTCAAATGATTTCTTCTAATAAAATGCTAACATGATGGAGGTTTTTTCACCCCTGGTCAAACAGCAATTACTTGTGTCTATATCTTCACAATCCTCCTAAGCATTCTTCAAGACTACAAACTTTTTCTAATTTTGATGCCTTCTAGATTTGTGGTCTTCAACCCTCAAACCCTTTAGTTATTGGTGAGAATTATCAGTTTTGGAGCCCACAGATCTGAATGTACATCTGGGATGTGGAGGTATCACTTGATGATGGTTGAGAGAAGAAAGGAAGTGACTTATATAAGGGGGAGGGAGAAAGTTATAAGCTCTTTTGGTCCCCAGCAACTTACAGGAATACCCTTGAGAGGGAAAGGATGTCTGCCATGAAATGTCCATAAATTTTACTGAATAGAAAGTTACCTAGGCTTTCCTATGTTTTCCCCATCAACTAATGCTTGATCCTTTAAAAACAGGAGAGAAAAGATTTAAGAAAAATTGGGAAGAATAAAAATATATACTTTCCCCATTTCTCCTGTGAAATATTTTCTATCAGCCTTGGTTACACTAAAAAAACCTCACAGCTCCCTATTTTGTTATGCTTGGATTAGCAAAAAAAAAAAAAAAAAAACTAGATTAGGATTTTACTGCAACACCTTGCAGAACATCACACTTAGTACGTGTGTCTCTTAAATACTATTTGCCATCATAAAAAACTTCAGCATTTCTGACCAGAAGTGGCAGAGAGAGGAAAAGCTTTCTAAATGCATCTTGCTCAGCTTGAAGTCAGTCATTGACAAAATCCATTTAAGTCAGATTAATATAATGGAAAAAAATTAATGTAACAGGACATTTGATCTGAGAGATAGTAAGTTTCACCTACCTTTAGGATATATGGAAGTGGCTCATCAGTGATGTGACTTGACAAGTGTCCTTGCCTCTCACCCAAGGAAACAAGCAACATGAACCATAAATGATGTCATTGTATGTGGAGCAATGCATACACATGAATGAGAGAACTTCCATTTCAGAGATAGATTCTTGAATTGGCAAAATTAAAATTATTTTGATCAATTAGGAGAGCAAGCAACTGAACTGGCTTTATCTTCTGAAACTTGCTTTTTATCACCCAACTTCCTCTGTGCCCAAGACTGCACATTCTCAGCCATTAAAGGTGTTTTATCCTCTATAGAGTGAATAGCTTAAAAGATATCTACTGACCTCAGTGAGAAGTTTCAGATTTGAAGAGGACTGATGGATGTCTGTAAATATGTGATCATATCAACTGATTCTGTACTCAAGTGAATTATTTCACTCTGGCTTCCAAATACTTGTCAGCAGCAGCAACAGCAGCAGCTTGTGAAAAGCAGATCTCTCTTCAAACATTATATTGTTCATCCTATAGCTGGCATGCTAAAACTACATCTGCCCAATGCAGTGGTCCCAGTATCCCCTTTGACCAGGTGGCCTTGTGTTGCAACCCATCTCTTTCAGCTGTGCTCAATATACAATACTTGTCTTGACTTGTATATTGCTTACCTTGTGGTGCCTCCTTTTTCTTCTGAACCTGAGTAGTTCTTTGTGCTGCCGAGACACAAAGTTAACAGCAGCATACTCTAGAAGGGCTGAGAACACAAACAGCAGGCACACAGCCATCCAGATGTCAATGGCTTTAACATAGGAGACCTGAGAGAGGAAAGCACATGCAGTTTTCTTAGTAGTGTATCATTCAAATACTCTCTACAACATCAACACAAAACATTCCAAATTCTCCAGCTGGCCTTACTCAAAATACACAGCTCTGTCCTTGACAATCATTGCCCTTTAATGTAAAGGACCTGTCACATTGGCCGACGGATGCAAAACGTTTGTAAAAAGGACACAGCGAACGAGAAAATGTTCCATCCATTGTTATCCGCTCTCAAAAGTGCCCCGAATTTGCATAAGCAGAGCAGACAACAACGGCGGAAGGAACGGACGGGGGGAGGATGTAGCCAGGATGGAAAGTGGATGCTCCACGGAAGCCTACGGATGGAGCGGATGTGAGTGGAGGCACATCCGCAGGGCTTCCTGTGGAGCACAGCGAAGCGGACGCACAGCGGAAGGAGCGGATGCCGAGAGGATGAGAAGCGGATGCAGAGCGGAAGCCTAGCGGATGCCTAGCAGATGCAGAGCGTTCACTGAGCATGCGGGGAGGATGAATTGCATCAGCCCGTGGATATAAAGGGAAGCAGCTTGCAAGCAGGTCACCATTCAGAGGAAAGACCTGCTGCCAGACACAGCTCAGCAGCCAGCCAGCCAGCCAACAACCATGGGGAAGAAGAGGAAAGCCTCTGCCATCTGCTGACAGCCCTGGCAAGAGGGACAGGGCCACCATCCCACCCCTGCCCTGGCTCTGCTTCTGTGGGGCTTCTGCTGCTGGGCTGATTCTTCTGGTGCTGGAGCTTCTGCTGGCGCTGCTCCTGGTGCTGGTGCTTCTGCTGGTGCTTACTCTGCTTGTGCTGCTCCTGGTGCTGGTGCTTCTGCTGGTGCTTATTCTGCTGGTGCTGCTCTTGGTGCTGGTGCTTCTGCTGGTGCTTACTCTGCTGGCCTGCTCCTGGTCCTTGCTGGTGCTGCTGGTGTCCTGGGTGCTGCTGTTGCTCCTGGTCCTGCTGCTGATCCTGGGCTGCTGGTGCTGCTGGCACTGCTGGTGCTGCTCGTGCTGCTGGCCTGCTTTTGCTGCTACTGTTGTTTGCTGCTGCTGCTGTTGGTGGTGGTGTGGAGGAGCAGCCCTACAACCTCAAGCCCTCTGATGAGGGCCAGATGGCCCTGCCAGAGGGAGGAAGAGGCATATGCGTTGAACGGGAGATGAGGCAATACTCCATTGAAGAGGAACATGAGGAAGAGGTGGTGGAATGGCTGAGGGAGAACGAGTATCTATAGCGGAAGGACACAGGCTCTATCGAGACACCAAAAGGAAGAAGGATGCTTGGAGAGAGAAGGCGGAGAGCCTGGGCTACACTTCGGAGGTGCTCCTCGCTGGTGGAAGCACATGCACACCTGTACATGAAGCTGCACCTCAAGAAATCTGGCCAGCCACGGTCAAGTGACAGACCGAGAGACCTACGTGATGGCCAAGTGCAGCTTCTTGGAGGGTGAGATCCACCACGAGGAGCAGCCCCTCTGACAACCCTGTGTTTCAGGCAGCCTGCAGAGCCAGTCCTCTTCTGGCCAAGGTCAGGTCTGTGTCCAGGCAGGTATCTGTGGAGCGTCCCACGATGGAGACCCCCGACAGCTGCACTCCCCATGTGGAGTGCGTGAGGACCCCCTGACACAGTTGAAGCAAGGAGAGGGCACTTCACCAGAGACAACCCACATCCACCCCAGCTCCACCTTCCACAGAAAGCAGGCAGAGAGGCAGACCAGAGGGCAGAGCCACACTGTCCTGCTGGAGATCAGGACACCATCAGAAGCAGCGTAGATCTCCTCTCTCAGCTGGTACCACTGATGTCCATCCTCCAACCGAAGCCCTTCCTCACCTACGTCAACCAGACCTCTATGAACATGTCAGAATCACAGTACAGGTGATAAAGGACAGGATCACCGTCTTCTTCACAACCCTCCAGACCCAGCTGACCTGCTCCCAACCAGTCAGGTCTGCTCCTCCATCCCAGTGATGTCATTGCCTTCAAGGCTTTCCCAGCCCCTCACCTACCAAGGCTGACGGCTACCAGGAGCTCAGCAGCACAGGAAGCCCTTCCCAGTCCAGGCACAGGTACATCGAACGCCACCGATGCCACTGATGCACCGGATGCCACTGATGTGACGATACCACGACGCCACAATGCCACCGACGCCACAGATGCCACCCATGCCTCACCTCGCTCACTGCAGACCAGACATCCCACTCACTGCTCCTTCCTCACCCCACAGCCAAGCCCGGCCTCAGAACAATCTGTCATCGGTATTGGGGCTGACACCCATGTCCTGGAGGAAGGGGCTCTCAAATCACAGGACTGAGCCAGCTCACTGAGAGCTTTCTCCACACACTGTCCCCTGTTGTCCTCTCGGGCCAGGACCCCAACTGATGCCCACGACCAGCCTCCGCAGCAGCCACCTACCACAGCACCTGGACCCTTCACCCTGAGACTGGGCATGCCTAGCAGTGACTAAGAAGACTGCTTGAACTTGGGTTGGTCTACCTTGTGACTTTTCTTGCTTGGGGACTTCGGCATTTTGCTTTTACAGTTTGTTATTAATAAGATTACTCTTGCTTCACCACTTGCTCAATTTATTTTAGTAAATAAAGTCCATGGTGAAACTTTTAGAAATGGTTTAGCCTTTGCATTCTTTGTGGGATGGGTTAAGATTAGCAGTGGATGGCAGGGATAGCTTTGGGATAGGAAAGCTGTTGGGATGCGGCCAGGGATACCTTTGGGATGGGGTATAGCTGTGGATAGATAAACCCCAGTGCAAGCATAGTGGGACGTATGGTCCACGCCTCCAGGTGCCACAACCTATGCCTTCTATTATCAATAACAATGTAATCACTTGATCCACACATTTCAACATAAAACAACTCTTTTGTTTTAAATGCCCTGTTTCATTGTACGGGCCACTCAACATACAGTGGGCACAATGCTCATCAGTGTGATGAGACAAGGTGAAGGAAGCATCCATTAAGCCATGTCTATCATCCTGTCTTGCCACTCCACTGCTCCAGCTGGGGGAGATTGCACCGTGTTTCAGGGAAGGTTGGCTGCTTCATTCCTTCAAGTGAAGCTCTGTTGGGCCTTGCACATGTTCTATCAGGTTTTCGCCTTTGCTCCATTCATCAGGCTCCATGCCCATTCGCTTTGTGGCCAGTCCACGAGCCGTTCTGCAACACTGGGTAGCGGGTGCGGCATTGAGATTGTGGGGATGTAGCAACTTCCTGATCCTCCTTCACGTCTCTGGGCATGCTGCCGATGTGGTTGAGAATACCTGGAACCTGTTGGCCACGGTATGCCAAGGCTTCTCCACCACCTGCCGTTGCCTGCGACAGCCTGTAGTTAAAGATCCTCTCTTCACGGGTGAGGCATCTGGAAGTGTAGGGCTTCATGAGGTAGGTTCTGTAGGGAGAAGTCGTCATCCCCCACGAATGAAGTAGAGCACATTCTTGTGTGTCGTTGGGGCAGGGGGTCTGGATCTGGATAAGCCCATGATGAGGTTGCGTTCCAGGCCCTCCTTGAGGTACTGGCGTTGTATACCTGGGCATCTGAAGCTGACCCGTTGCCTGAAGCATCGATGTACATGAACTTGAATGTCAGCATGCGACCATGCAAAGAGAGATGATGCTGAGAGAGAGGCCCTTGTAGTTGAAGATAAGTGGAACCCAGATCTGCTGTGGACGCTTTGTGCGCAGGCCACGTGCTTCCATCTATGTCTCAACGTGTGGGAAGGTCACCTCTGATACCACTGCTGTGCAACTTTCTTCCATCCTTCTTCAGTGGAGGGGACTGGAGGAGATCCTCCTTGTATTCTTCGATGATGGCCTGCACCACTTCTCTGATCACAATGCTGATGGTGTTGTGTGGCACCCTCCAGCCATACTGCATGCTTCCTGTACGTGGTCCCCCAGGCCAGGTGGCACAGAGTTCAGTGCCACCTTGAGCCCAGGGTCCAGGCTGGGCCGGAAGTTGTGTGCTCTGCTTATCTATCCCACAGCTATTACCTATCCAAAGGTATCCCTGCCCATCCCACTGCTATCCTAACCCATCCCACGCTATACATCCCACAGGTATCCCCTGCCCATCCCACACTGCTATCCTTACCCATCCACAAGCATGCAAGGGTTAAACCATTTCTAAAAGTTTCCACCAAGATTTATTTACTAAAAAGAACTGAACCAAGCGTGTGAAGCAAAGATAAACTTTATTAATAACAAACTGTAAAAGCAAAATGACCCAAGTTCCCAAGCAAAGATCAAGTCAACAGGTAGGCAACCCAGTCTCTGGCACTTCTTCTCTCAGTCACTCTGAGGCATACCCAGAGTCTCAGGGGTGAGGGTGCAGTGCTGTTGGAGGTGGTAGTGGCTAGAGTGCACAGGTCTGAGGCGCCATTGGGGTGGCCTGGCCCAAGAGGACACAGGGATGGTGTGTGTAGGGAAGCTCTCAGAGAGCTGGCTCCAGTCCCGTGATGTTGAGAGCCCCTTCCTCCATGGACATGGGGTGTCAGTCAAGACTGATGACAGATGTTCTGAGCGCCGGCTTGGCTGTGGGGTGGAGGAAGGACCAGTGTAGTGGGGCTGTCTGGTCTGCAGGTGAGCGAGGTGAGGCGTGGGTGGCATCTGTGGCATGGGTGGCATCTGTGGCATGGGTGGACATCTGTGGCAGTGCGATGAACCTGTGCCTGGACTAGGAAGGGCTGCCTGTGCTGCTGGAACTCCTGGTAGCCATAGCCTTGGTAGGTGAGGGCCTGTGGGAAAGCCTTGGAAGGGCGTGTGACGTCACCTGGGGTGGGAGGAGCAGATCTGGACTGGGGTCGGAAGCAGGGTGGTGCAGAATACCTGTGATCCTCTCCTTGATCTCCTGGTACTGGAGGATTCGGACATGTCCATGAGGGTCTGGTTGACGTAGGTAGGAAGGGCTTGCGGTTGGAGGATTGGGACAATCAGTGAGTGTACCAGCTGAGAGAGGAGATCTACACTGTTTTGATTGGTGGTCCCTGATCTCAGCAGGACAGTGTGGCTTCTGTCCCTCCGGTCTGGCTTTCTGCCTGCTTTCGTGGAGGTGGAGCTGGGGGGTGTGTGGGTTTGGTCTCTGGTGCAGTGGCTCCCTTTGCTCCAACTGCGTCAGGGGGTCGTCCATTGGCGCTCCACCAGGGGTACTGCAGATGTTGGGGGGGTCTCCGTCATTGGTACGCTCCACAGATACTTGCCTGGACAGGAGCTCTCTGTGCCAGAAGATGGACTGGCTCTCTGTGGGCTGCCTGAGAGAGAGGGTTGAACAGGAGGGGGCTGCTCCTCGGTGGCGGACCTCACCTCCAAGAAGCTGCACTTGGCCATCTCGTAGGTCTCCTGGTCGGTGAGGCTTGACCGCTGGCCTGGCCAGACATTCTTGAGGTGCAGGCTTCCCGTACCAGGTGTGCATTGTGCTTCCACCACCCAAGGTGGACCTCCGAAGTGTAGCCCAGGCTCTCCACACTTCTCTCTCCAACCCTGCTGTCTTGGTGTCTCGATAGAGCCTGTGTCCCTTCCATCAGAGGTTACTCGTTCTCCTTCAGCCATTCGAGCACCTCATCCTCATGTTCCTCTTCAATGGAATACTGTCTCCTGTCCCTATCACCCAATTGCCTCTTCTCCTCCTCAGGCAGGGCCTTACTGGGCTCATCAGTAAGGGCTTTGAGGTTCTAGGGATGGTCATCGCAACCAGCTAGCAGCAGCAGCAGCACAGCAGCAGCAGCAGCCAGCAGGCCAGCAGCACCAGAAGGACCAGCAGCATGAGCAGGACAGCAGCACCAGCAGACCAGGAGCAGCACCAGCAGAGAAGCCACCAGCAGAAGCAGCCAGCTCTAGAGCACCAGAAAAAGCACCAGCACCAGGAGCAGCACCAGCAGAGTAAGCACCAGCAGAAGCACCAGCTCCAGTGGGAGGCAAGCACCAGCAGAGATAAAAGCACATAGCACCAGGCAGGGTCCACGCACCAGGAGCAGAAGCTACGCGGCAAGAGCCCATTCAGCACCAGGGGTGGGATGGTGGCCCTGTCCTTCTTGCCAGGGCTGGCAGGAGTAGGCACAGGCTTCCTCTTCTTCCCCATGGTTGTTGGCGGGAGATGTGTCTGGCAGCAGGTCTTTCCTCTGAATGGTGACCTTCTTGCGAGCTGCATCCCTTTATATCCACGCGGCTGATGCAATGCATCCTCCCTGCATGCTCAGTGAATGCTTTGCATCCGCTATGCATCCGCTATGCATCCGCTATGCATCCGCTAGGCATCCGCTAGGCATCCGGTTGGCATCCGCTCTGCATCCGCGTCATCCGCTAGGCATCCGCTAGGCATCCGCTCTGCATCCGCTCCTTCCGCTGCACTTCTGCTTTGCTGTGCTTCCCCGGAAGCCCTGCAGACGTGTCATCCTCTTCCATCCGCTTATATCATAAGGAAGAGAGTTCTTACAAGAGTATTATTAGAAAAGTTTTCTGAACAAGATAGTGACAGAGTAGAACAAAAATCTGATGATGTTACCTAGTTTGATAATGAAATGTCTGCAAGAAAACCATCATGGTCAGAGAGCACTAAATGTCCCACAAAACAAAACTCTTATCAACTTTCAGAGATTGCTCTGATTCCCCATCTGTTCCTTCACCAAGGAAAGAACTATACATTGTTTCATAAATATTGTACATAACTTGCATTTTGCCTTTCTCCTAAAAAATAATTATTAATGAGAACTTGCCAGTGAACCCAGTTGAGGAAGAAGAAACTAGTATTACAATCTGTTTAATGAATATTATTAAACTGGTAATCCTTTCTAAATAACATGATTCATGAATGCAATTGTTCTAAAAGCACAGTAATTGAATTTTATAATACAACTGAAAATGATATTTTAGTATCTATGGAGATTCACAGTCATGTAGGTCATGGTTGTTCCAATGCTGCTTTTTCAAAAGGCAACTGGACTTTCTTGATTATTTTGCTTGAGAATGTTGTACTTTTCATCCAAGAAGCTTCTCCAGTTCTCAGCTGAAGAAGTTTGTTGGATGAGAAGGGAAACATCTTCAAGAAAAAACAAGAAAATCCAGATGCCTTTTGATATTCTAGTATTTTAAAAAAAAAGCCAATGTTCATAAAACATAGTGTTTGTATTTTCTAAATTCTAATATTCTGTACTTGCTAAAACATTTTTTCTGTTTCTCTTCCTGCTCTAACTTGCAGATAAATTGTATTTAGTAACCTTAAGGGAGCATATTTTTAACTATAGGCATCTTAGTGGGACAAATGAAAACAAATAAGCAACAAATTGTGCTATATCTTTCTAATACTTTTTTTTCCTGTAGTTCTACTGCATATATAGATTACAGGTTTGGAGTTATGAAGAATGCTAGGATATTTCTGCTGTTCTCCTAATGATAATTGTGCAAGTAAAGCTAAATGTTAATTATTAAGGGCACTGGAATAATTCTAGATCAATTTCTAGTGAATTAACTACACATTTCAAACCATAAAAAGGAGAGATATGTCCATATGATAGATTTGGGTAGAAGATTGGGAATATGGCAGTAAATGCCCTAAAAGTATTATCTAACATGTGATTTTTCAACTTGAACATTTTCTACTTGAACTGGGAATGGTTTATCTAAGGTTCTCAGGGGGAAATCTTTGCTATCATCTCTTCCAAATCCTTTGAATTGCTGCTATCAATTTTCTGAACTTTATTCCAGCACAGAGGATTCAACATTGGCTCTTTATAAGGATGATTTGTTACCTTGGGCAAGGATGCTCGAGAACCAGAACTTTGTGTAGTCATTGTGAGCACGGTAGTGATACCCAGACCAACTCGGGCAGGTGCAGCATCCATGTTGATCCAGAAAGAGATCCAGGAAAGAATTACAATCAGCAGGCTGGGAATATACATCTGGATCAAGTAGTAACCCATCTGCCTCTCCAGATGAAAACGGGCTTCTATGCAGGTGAATTTGCCTAGGAATTATAGGAACCTTCATTAAAAAATGAATCTTAAGGGAGACCCACCATGAACAAATTTCTTTCTTAGCATAAGATAATTCTCTTTGTGATGATCATGTTCTTCCTAAGATTGGAGACACATTTAGGACTGTGCCACACCTGAAATTTCTGTGGGGTTCATCATAACATGCTTTAGTTCTGGGAAAGATTGTTCTTCAGTAGTAGATAAGCTTTATTCTTTATTCTAAGTTCTAAGTCACTGCTTCCTCCAGGAGTTTGAATCTGAGAGACTCAAGGTTGACTCAGTCCTCCATCCTTCCAAGGTCAAGGTCGGTAAAATGAGAACCCAGATTGTTGGGGGCAACTCTGTAAACTGCTTAGGGAGGGCTGTAAAGTACTGTAAAATGATGTGTGTGTGTATGTGTGTGTGTACACACACATACACACACACATACACACACACATCGCTTCATGAAAAAAGAGTCTGTTCAGAAGAAAAACTAGCTTTTTGTAATGTATCAGACAGCTGTAGCAGTGCTGCATTAGAGGTATTGCTAACTCAATGGTAGAGGGCTGGTTGAAAAGACTGAATGAGAATCTGTCTTGATAATTTCCACGGAGAAATGCTTAATGTAGATCTGCCATCACTAACCTGTATTGTAATGTTTTGTGCAGTAGCGCAAGTCCTTTTCTTCCTTCAGGATGAATTGTGGCAGGGTTAATCCATCAGCAACCTGCACTGCTCCTTTCTCTTGCCACTCAAATATCAGATCATTCATTGTATAACCAACTGTGGAGGCCAAAGCAGGAAAGAAAATGGATTAGATCAATGGGTGACAAGATTTACAACAGAAGTACAGACTAGTTTTACTAAAACCACAAGCTACTGGTCCTGTACACATAGGGCTCGTAAAGCTACACTAAAATGGAAAAACTTAGCAATTCCAGTTTGTTCTATCCTCTCCTTACCCAATGTACAAGAGTATGTCATATTTATTAGGCCAAAGGACACATTTGACTTTTTAATGACATGCCAAGGGCCACAGTGCAAAGAGTTGTAGATGAGGAAAACAGAGCAAAACTGAGTTTACCCCATTTAATAATTTTTTCCTTCTGTCATATTACAACTTGATAATCTTCTAAGGTTGTGCTAAGGCTTCTGGAGTCTCATGTGCCCTCATCCCCTTAGTGTTCCACAGAAGCCACAAATGGCTCAGTGTTGTGGTTAGCCAGCAGCAAGTGCAGATGGCTGAGGAGAGTGATGACTCTGATGAGGGGCCAGGACCATCAGGGAGTGGACTGCTGCCTTCAGAGTTTGTGGGGCTGGCAGCAGTGATGATTCCCGAGGAGCCTGTGCCAAGTGCACATGCACAAAGGATTACTCAGAGGAAAGAACAATTACAGCAGCACAGGCGACTCCGGAGTAAGGCTGCAAGGTAATGACCCCTCCCTCAGGAGGATAAAAGCCAAGTTTGAAAAAGAGTTCTTTGCAGACAGCAAAAAAACTGTTAGCGCAACTGGTGGACATCTTAATTCATGAATCTTGTAAATTAGTTCTTATCTCTGGGTTTTTGGCAGCCTTGACAAATAACTTGGCAAGGCTCTTTCTTGTCTGAGATAATTGTTGGAAAGTAGCCTTTTATCTGTAAAGGAACAACATTCGTGATTAACCTTGAAAGGTGAGGGGCTGCTGCCTTTTTCTGTGTTTGCTCTCTGGGAACCCGGTTGGGTCAGAACACTCTGATGCTTTTTCTCCTTCTCTCCACTCTCTCTATAGTAACTGAGGGAGCTGAAAATATGATGTGGCATGTATATGAGTATCCATACTTGCTCCCATGTAGAGCGGCAACTTTTTAGAGGAGAAACTTCAAGACTCACAGCTCTCTAGTTGCATAATACATGTCTGGACATCCATAGGGAAGTTCTTAAGATCCATGGGGCAAGCCAGGGTCAAGGTTATTCTGTGAAGTGAAGAGAGAAAAGACTTATTTCTAGCCATTCCTAGCTGAGGAATAACAAGCCTGTGTCAATGTTATGCTAAAATATTTAGGCCAATCTTAGGCCTGGTGAGAAAGGTAAATATACCAATCTAGATACTCATCTTATTATAAAAATATAGCATGTTTCCATTTCATCTTCCCTCTCATTTCTTATGAATAGAATAATAACTAGAATAATGATAGAAGGCTCTCATTGCGAGATAATTAGAAAATAGTCCCCCTGTACTATAAAAAAGCATAGTTACTATGGCTGAAAAGGGGAATTTTTTCTCAGTTTTCTACCACAAGAACACTATGCTTAATTTCTAGGTGTGGCTGAATGTGTGAAAGATTTGAAGTATCGCTACAAATTGTTAACACAATAGGTCCCCAATTCTTCTTCTTTCAAAAGGTGGGAAATAAATGCTGGATTAAGAGAGAAAAAAATTAGGGAGACCGAACAACACATTCTTTGCTGAAATCTTTCAGTGTGCCAACCAACACACATCTTACTTCACTGTATACTTTTCAGACAGCATTAATATGAGAACACTTATTGATGTGTTCACTTTCACTTTTTTGAGTAAAACAATAAAAGGAAGGTCATCTTTGGTGACAGTTACTTTAATAGCTACCTCTTGTTAGTTGGAAAACATTTCAAATGACTGTATAAATTAAAGCTTTAAATTCCCCAAGCTCTGGCTATGAGTGTTGTTCCATCCGGAAAAACGTGAGGTAGACTGGGTTCCAACAAACAAAGTCTTTATTGAAGTCAGCAACAATAACGGAACAGTTTGGCTGAAGCTGCGGCAGCCTTTTTATGCAGGCTTGCTATTTTATGCATGGCAGCTATTTAACTTTGCCGCCTTTCAGCGGCTCTTTTGGATTGGTTCCTAATGAACCAATCCAATGCTTAGTCTTTTAGCTCAATCAGATTGCAATAGTTTTGGGGAGTACACCATTTTATGACCAGAACCACCCCTCCCCCCTTAGTTAGTACTACGTGGGTGAACGTAGTCACGAGCAGGTAGGTGGGACTTCTTCTGAGCTCTAGCTTGACTTGCGCTCATCATTCTTTTGCTAGGAGACTTCGAGTGGTTCGGGTCGATTTGGGTGGATCCCTGTCCAGTACGCTCAGCCGTCTCCATGGAAGCTCGTGAGCGCTGGTGAAGATGGTGGAATCGGTCAAGCACGAATCATGGTCGGTGCTTTATCGAGCTGAGAGTTACGCTCAGGCTGAGGTGGTGGTTTTTGCTCACGCTCCCCTGGTTATTCGCCGGGAGATGTCAAAGCTTGCCTTTGCTTGGCCACCTTCCAGAGATGGGTTCCCTTCTTCCTAGTGGCATGTATGTTCTCATGTCTTGCCAGTTTTCATCTGACCGTAAGTGCCTTTTTGCCTTTTTGATATGGTTAGATTTCTGGGCGTTTCCCCTGGGGTTTTTTATTTTTTTTTTTTTTGTTTTTTATAAAAAACAAAAAGTTTTTCATTTATTTTCCTTAGTATTACTTTCTGTTGTCTTCCCTCCCGCCTTTGGTTTTGTTTCGGGTAATGAGCTGGTCTATGTGCCTACTCATTCCCTGCCATCGTCCTACGGTCAGAACGGTAGACCGGGGCCTGTAATTTTAGTGTGATTGTGGCTGGAAGCCATAGAGGCCCAGTAAAGTTCTTTGCTAGACTAGCAGGTCGTCGATTTCAAACGTGCAGATAGATGGCTGTGAGGAGTCGGGGGGTGTTCTCAGAAGGTGTTAATTTGGTATTACTCCTACTCCAAATGTGATCTAAGTTTCTCGCCGCGTTAAAGTGCAAGGTTATCCCGTGCGCGGGGCTTGTTGTTAGGTTTACAGAGGTTAGCGTTGCTGGGTGCGTGGATATTGTGGGAGGGTGAAGTAAACAGGCGCTACTTGTAATACTGGTCATCCATCCCCTGGGGTACATTTTCTTCAAACCCCACCTTGGTAGCAAGACACACCGTTCCCCCCCCCCCCCCCCCTGTGAAGCAAACCCAGATTATTTATTGTCTCTCAGCCACTAACCAATTTTGCCCGCCGGGTGGGCTAGGTGTGGTTAGTTTGCAATGAGCGTTGCCTAAGAGAGAGACCATAAGAGTAAATGAAGTTTCAATTTAGGGTTGTATTAGCGGTCATTTGTTTTGTGTGGCCCATTGTCCGGCACTGGACGTTCCGGCAACACATGGGTTGCGAATAGTTTGTGTGTAGCTTTTTTTAACGGAGCATTGGGTTGTTGTAGATGACATTACATGCAAGCTTTATAAGCAATTAGTAATATACGACGTATAGCGAGCAGTCACATAACAGATGATGCCGCCTGTCGGACACCGCAGTCAATATGGATCCGAGATCGCATAGGGGCCTCATGCGGTCTCCGCAATCCTTATAGGAGCTGTGTGGTGGTGCATTGGCCTGGTTTTCTGGCCATTTGATTGCATGCTCGGTCACACATC
>BHFT01065643.1:0-23040 GCA_004320025.1 Laticauda laticaudata | reverse complement strand
GGTGGGCCTACCAATGAGCAAGTGTCATTTAATAAAGAGTTGTGGTTTATGTTCAAATGTGTGGGATCAATGGCCTTACATTGTTACTTTGATAATTAAGGGCCAAAGTGTGGCAGCTGGAAGGGTGCGACCATACAGTCCCACTATGCTTTGCACTGGAGGTTTTATCTATCCCACAGCTATTTACCATCCCAAAGGTTCCCTGCCCATCCCACTGCTATCTTAACCCCTCCACCCATAATCAATGCACAAGGCCTTATAACCATTTCGTAAAGTTTTCCACGCAAGACTTCTATTTTAAAAAAAAAAGAAATGAAGCCAAGGTGTATGAATCAAAAATAGACTTTTATTAACAAAGATAGCTAGAAAAAAACCAAAAAGGCAGTCCTCCTGCCCCCCAAATCCTCTTTGGTCGCTCAGTCTCAGGGGTGAAGGCGTGCAGGTGCTGTGGGAGCGTGGCTGCGTGCTGGAGTGCTTGTCATCAGCTCCTCCCAAAAGCCAGAAGCACAGAAGCCCCAGCCCCAGAAGGCGGAGGCCCGTTGCTGCCAGCAAGCCCCAGCAGAACCACAGAGAAGAAGGGGCCAGCGGAGGGTGGGTGTACGCCCTGTTCCTTTCTTGCAGAGTGCTGCGCAGCATGGCTGAGGCTTGCTCGTGCTTCAGCATGGTTGTGGGCGTTCTGGCCTGGCCGGAGGCTGGGGCAGGATACAAGGCTGGAAGGAAGGGGTATAGGCCACGCAGGCACCGCAAGGTGCTGACCAGCGGAATGGCAGCCAACCAAGCGCTGGCGTAGATAGGCTGCGCAGCGGCAGGCAGGGGGACACCAAGGCTGCGCAGCGCAAGGCAACCAAGCCGTGGCAGGAAGGCTGGCAGCCAGGCTAGCTGTGCTAGGCACCAAGCTGGCAGGCGAGGCCAGGCACCCAAGGCTGGCAGGAAGTTCTCGGCCAGGCTAGGCATCGCCACCAAGGTGCTCTTGCAGGGCAGGCATTGAACAGGTGCTGGTCTAGCAGGCAGGGCAGGCAGCCAATGCTTGGCAGGGCATGACTGGCGTGCAGGCAGACTGATATGCTTGGCGGCAGGTCTGGCAGGGCAGCTAGACAGCACACGGCTGGACACTGGCCGGAGCTGCTGGCAGCTAAGTGCTGGGTCAGCATGGCAGACACGCAAGGCTGGCAGGGAGGCTCGGCAGGGAGCAGGTGGCATGCAAGTTGTCGGCAGCAAGCCTGGCAGGCAGACCATGCAGGGCAGACAGGCGAAGGCACCGTCAATGTTGTCTGGAGCAACGGTCTTTATCCTCGCTGCAATGGCGAACCTGGCTTGCCGGAGCTGGCTCTCCGTTATATCCGTATGGGGGGGGGGGGCTTTTTGACGCAATCTTCATCGCTCCCCGCCATGCACACATTAACGCTCGGCATCCACTCGGGCTTCCGCTGTGCATCCGCTGTGCACTCCGCGGTGCATCACTGCTGCATCCACTTCATCCGCTCGGCGTCCGCTCGTGCCATCAGCTGTATCCTATTCCGTGTTCCGCCTTTGTTTGAGCCCCCCCGGAAAGCCTCGTGATGTGCCATCTGCTCCCAACTCCGTGCTTCCATCCGCTGGGCTTCCCGTTCCGCATCGCTTTCAAAATCTTGCCCTGCGCTCCATCCCCGGCAGTCCGGTGGTTATCAGCTCCGCGTTATCACAAATTTCTTGCCCCTTGCTGAGAGCGGGCAGATAACAATGGATGGAACATTTTTCTCGTCCGTTGTGTCCGTTTTGCATCCGTTGGGCAGTGTGACAGGGCCTTAACCCTGAATTCCATTTGGAAAGAAGCTAAACAATCTTTTTCCTCCATGATTCTCTGTAGCTGATTTGTTGGAGATGGAACAAAAATGATCAAACATGGTGAGGTCAGGTGAAGACCTTTTTTGGAAGAATGAGAATAATTCACAGAATGTCTCAAAACTTAAACATGAAATATTTTTCTTCATTCATTTTAGAGAAGGGGAATAATGAATTTGTGCTAAACAATTTGACAAATAAGAGATGATGCCTGAATGTCCATTTGAGTTCAAGCAAATGAAAGGAAAGGGTAAGCCAAAAAGATGACTCACCATTGCAGTTAGGCTTACTTATTCACTGCAGTGAATAAAGCTTTGGTATCAAATATAAGATACTCATTGCTTCTCGGTGGCAATTTCCAATGACAGCTGGGCAGCTGATAGCCAGCATAATTTAAATCAAGGCCCTGTTGATTGCTGATGAACCAAGTCTTGAACCAAGACAAACTGCTGTTATAGTCTGCTGAGTATTGAATTGGTGTCATGGGCACAAGATTCCTGAGGAGAAATGAGTAGTTCAGAGTGGGCTTACTCCATCTTTGGACTATAATTAGACCATTATAATGTATTTTATAAGGGCTATTCTTGAATACTTGGGAGTATTTGGCAGGTGACCATCATCACCCTTGAGACAAAATGGCCACCAAGGGAGAGGGCAAAAGGCTCCTGGCGGGAAATTCAAAAGGAGGAGAGATGACGCCAGGGAAAAAGAAGCACACTTCACCTTCGTTGGTTATGCCCAAACCCAGGTGAGACACGCCAATGCCTATGAGGCAATGAAGTAATGGCCACAGTATCCATCAAGGGCAAGCCCTGCCAGATGGAAGTGGACTTGGGGTCTTATATATCCATGATCTCGTGGGACTCCCTCAAAAGACTCCAACCCAAACTGCGGCATAACCAATTGGAAACACAGCCAATTATATTAAGAGACTACCAGGGCTGCCACATACCTGTATTGGGTCAGAAAACAGTACACATCAAATATGGCCATTTTCAAGGAAATCTGCCACTCAAGATAGTAGACCAGAACTTGCCAAGCCTACTAGGAAGAGAATGGTTCCAGCTGCTACAGATCAACATCACCGACATTCACACGACAGAAACCACCCCGGCAGCAGACATCATGAAACTGGAGTGGGAATTCAGCGATGTCTTCAATGACAAACTGGGCAAGTATACAGGGACCCCCATATTGTTTAATTTAAACCCCAACATTGCCCTGGTCCGCCTCAAGCTGCAGTGAATCCCTTTTGCTCTCCAGCCCAAAGTCGAAGAGGAATTAGATAAATTAATTGTCCAAGGGATCCTTGAGCCAGTGGACCATGCCAAAAGGGAGACCCCAGTTGCCACCCCCGTCAAATGAGATGGGTCAATCAGGATTTGTGCAGACTACAAGACAACCCTAAATAAGGCCCTCCAACAAAGCACCTACCCCATGCCCGTAGTCCAGTGCCTCTGGGACTATATTCACCAAATTAGATCTGGCCCAAGCCTATCAGCAACTGCCAGTCAATGAAACAACTGCTGAAGCACAAACCATCATCATCCACTGGGGCACTTTCAAATGTAAGCAGCTACAGTTCAGAATAAGCATAGCCCCCAGCCTGTTCCAGAGCATCATGGAATGGCTGCTGCACAATATTCCAGGGGTGATAACCTATTTCGATGATATAATCATCTCGGCTAGTATCAGAGAACAACTAATGAAGTGTTTAACAACTAACGAATTGTTTAACAACTAATGAAGTTCTTGGGAGATACCAAGCAATGAAATTAAAGATGAATAAATGCCATCTGGCTGTTCCCCAAGTGAAATTTTTGGGCTTCCTGATAGACACAACAAGCATCTAATCCACAAACGGGAATCTGAAAGCAATACAAAAAGCTCCCACTCCACAAAACAGAACTGCAAGCCTTTCTGGGATTGCTGAACTTTTATAATGTCTTTCTACCACAGAAAGCAACCATTGTAGAACCGCTCCACAGATTGATCAATAAGATGACCAACTGGACCTGGGGACAATGCAAGGCTGATGCTTTAAAAAAAAACATCCTGACATCCAACAACATTCTCATGCAATACAGCAAGACACTGCCATTGACACTCACATGCAATGCCTCACCCTATGGAATCACGGCAGTGATCAGCCACAAACTACCCAACAGGACAGAAGTTCCCATTGCACATTTTTCTAAAACACTATCCAAAACACAAGGGAACTCTAGCCAAATTGATAAGGAAGTGCTTGCTGCAGTAGCAGAGGTCAAACACTTACATGAATACCTGTACGGAAGACAATTTGACCTAATTACTAACCATAAACCTCTGCTGGGCATCCTTGCTGGAGACAAACCCACACCAAACATCCTATCACCCAAATGTAAAGATGGACTATGTTCTTGGCCGCATATAGCTACCATGTAATTCACTGGCCAGGAAAAGACGTTTCAAACACTGACATGTTGAGTCACTGTCCCCTCCCTGACATCATTGAAGACCTGGCATCTTCCACCACATTATTGCTAGTGGAAGAACTACAGCCCAGAATGCTGACATCTGAAGAAATTGCCAGACTCATGATGTGTGACAAAACCATGGTGTGAATTTCAAACTGGGTATGGAGGGGATAGCTAGAATCCATAGAAGGGGATGAACTCAAACTATATAAAAACAGGCAGGCTGAGCTATCCATACTGAAGGGCTGTATACTATGGGGAGAGAGAGTGGTCATCCCTCCCACACTAAGAAACGAAGTTCTAACAGTACTACATGAGGGCCACCCAGGGATAGTCCACATGAAAGCCCTAGCCAAAAGCTACATGTGGTGGCTGGGGCTGGACAAAGAAATAGAGACCTCGGTCACCACCTGCACTCCCTGTCAAGAAATCCAACCAGACCCCCCAGCAGCCAGCCCTAAGAAGTGGGAAACACCCACAGCCCCATGAGCCTGAGTACACATTGACTTTGCTGGGCCCTGCCAAGGGCAAACATTCCTCATAGTGGTCGATGCATACTCTAAATGGTTAGCGGTAATCCGGATGACATCCACCACCACTGAAGTGACCATAAGAGCCCTTCAGAAGCTGTTCTCTACCCACAAACTACCAGATATCCTCATTTCAGATAATGGACCCCAATTCACATCACAACCATTCGAGGGGTTCCTAGCTCGACTAGGAATCAGGCATGCACTCTCAGTGCCTGCATATCCGAGCATGAATGGGCAGGCAGAGAGAATGGTCCAAATGACCAAGGAAACCCTCCAGAGAATGGGCAAAGGGGACTGGCAGGAAAGGATTGACAGAATGCTGCTGGCCCAACACATCACACCCCATGCAACAATACACCGCAGCCCAGCAGAGCTATTGATGGGCCAGAAGCTCCAATCAATGCTAGACAGAATCCACCCAAACTACTGTCCCAAAACTCCGGTCTACGCACATAACTATGCAGGGGGACTTATTTGGGTACCTGCCAAAATCACTGCAGTCACCAGACCCAGATTCTATCAAGTAGAGAAAGAGGAAGGAAAACAGTTCAGTATCAGACTGACATCAAATCCATGAATATCAGTCAATTAGGAAAAATGGAGGAATGGCATAGGAAACAGAGACTCACACTCTCTTTTAAGATAAAGAAGAAGACAACCTAGGTTTCTGGCTCCATCTTATGGCCATTTGAGAAACCACACCCAACTACAGTTTTTGCATTTTCTTAAAGAGACGGTATTAAAATGTCTATCCTGGTTTATATATTGTCCAACCCAAATAGCTGTTAGGTGACTTATATTCCTAACATTCTCCCCTTTTGGGTAGGACAATATATACTACCTTACATTCTAAGTCCATAATCTTCACAGCAAGCTTTATGCTTTATAGAGCCTTGGGCCTTTGTAAAATGATCCGCTATATTGTTTTCTGACATACAGTATTCTCGCTTAATGATCTTACTTTGCACACATTGTGTCACATTTAAATGTCTTAAATCGGTGTGTTTCGTTCTTGTTTTAACATCAATATTTGAAGCCATTTGTATTGCTTTTTGATTACCTTCATAAACAACAATAGAATCTGTTACATTAATTCCCATATCAATGAATAGTTGCTTATACAAAACTAAATCTGTACATAGTAAAGACAAACATAAGAATTCAGCCTCCATTGGTGACAAACTTAGATGTTTCTGTCTAATAGACTTCCATTATATATTGTCCAACCCAAATAGCAGTTAGGTGACTTATATTCTTAACACTGCCTGCTCAGGCTGCCGCCCAGGAATGAGTGATGTGTGCAGGTCCAGTTGCACCACTCAAAGCCCCATCTACCAACGCAATTACATCAGGTATGCTGGTGCTGATTGGATGAACATTGACTTGGAGGGGAGGGGTGTTAAGTATTACCCCTCTGTTAACCGACTCCACTCATTGGCCCAGCCACTGGTGGGAGAAATAAAGCCCTGTCAGTGGCGGAAACCTTGGATAGCGCCAGCTACAAAATCAGCACCAGCCATGGCTGAGAGGCTTTTTCTGAATTCACGAAATAAAGACTGTTACCTGTTCTTGCTGTGTCCTACCTCTTATTACCATGGACCCATCTGACTCCAAAAGAAAAGCCTCTGTGCTGAATTGCGTATTAATCTTCAAAATCCTCTGAACAAGTGTAAGTATTTGAAGCAGAATTTTCTGTTTCCTCTCCAACAAACTTGATAATATGTTCCTTCTTCTTAAGATTCCAACATAACTTTGACACATTTTTATATATTCTAAACAATTTCTCTGGTGACTAATACCAGCAGTATGTCTTTTTATAAAAATTCTCTTGAAATTCTGTCATTTTTACATATGTTATTGTGCTGAGATCTACAAAGGTATTTTCAGCCACAGCCTTAGTTTCTATCTACCCCATTTTCTCAAAATGGCACATCTAATAATTATTTTGAAAATCCCAATTAACTTTGACTTTATCAATTTATTATTTATTTTTTGTCAAACATGTACAAGATAACAAGTATAAATATGAACATAAAGAAGAACATGCCATAATAACTTGTCAACATTGATCATGCCATAAATATCCATGATTCAGCTATGTTCCTGCTCAGTTGCTCAAACATTTTCTCACCAAATCTGATGCATTTACTCTCTCTGGAGGTTGTTCTAGTGATACTCTCTTACCATTCATTCTTGCTGCTTTTCTGGTGATGGCCATGATATTATAATCCAAAAATAAAAGAGTCTGAACCTGTGGGGGGGGGGAAGGCAAGTTTCCCCGTTTTGCTCTCTCTTGGCTTCCTGTGGCACTAAAAAGTTAGTCAGCATTACAGTCTGAAAGTATTTAAGAAATGAGGCACCTGCAAATCTTCATATAGTTTTCTTTTTACAATTGTGAGCTTGATTGAAATCCTTTGACTCCCTGCCGTTGAACTCAGATGACAACTGCAAAATATTCAATTTTACAATCATTCACAAGGTGCAACTTTCTGGAGTGCAAGTGAATGATCTCATAATCTCTCCTTTTTCCAGAAACACTTTGTAGGCCAGAATTTGCCATTTGGCCACTGATCTCTGAAAAATGACAGTGATGTCATTTTTCCTCTTTCAAGAACATAAAATTACTTTGATTCCTAACTATTTAGGATTCCTTCAGAAGCCAGACACAGTTTCTAGGCACACAGAGTGTTTCAGGAAGAGATTTGCTTCAGCAAATTCCAACAGCAAGGTGGCAAAAAACAGCCATTTAGAATGTATTTCTTTAATTTGTTTGCCATCCAACTCGTTGTGAAAAGACTCTGGATGCCTTGCAAAATTAATATGCTAATTAATAAGATTTAGCTGAGCAAGGCAAATTTCCAAATTGAGCTGTCTAAAATCAAGCCAGACTTATAATACCAGATCAGGGGAGAGACTAGGTCATGGTTAGTCAATAAAACAAGATAAGACTTAACTAGATTCCAAGTGGTCATTACAGACAAGCCAGACGCTGGAGTTGCTTTTGGCAAGAGACCAATTTTCCTATGGAAATGTAAATACTATCTTCTGATTATACACAGCTGTGATTAAACCTTGCTGGTGACTTCAGCATCTTCTCTGCAGAGATTCCAGGAAGAATTGCTGTCGGGGGGAGGGAGAGACAATAAATGTGTATCTGGAGCAGAGGTAATAGAACTGATAGCGGAAATTTTGTGTAGTTTGGGGAACTGGTAAATATTACTTCTGGTTGGCCCCACCCCTATCAATTCACTGCCTCCCAAGTCCCAGCTGATAGGAGTCCCAGCTAATCAGCTGGGTCTTCTTTTGTTGCCCTGCACAGGAGAATGGAGCTGGAAAGCAGGTTAGTGAGGTGGGAAGGGAATGGGGATTTTACAGTATCCTTCCCTTGCAATAATGGAACACTGGTTCAAACAAGTTTAATTGGTCGTTATCTTTGCACCAAGGATAAGAGGCAAGGAGAGGTTTTCTTTATTTTGCCTTCTCTTCCAACTTCATTCACCTTTCCATTGGTTTTTAAAAATATTTTGTACACTTAATCCCTTGTGTCATGTAGCCACTGCTTTCTAGAAAAAATATATATGATAATTATAATATGCTCAAGTTCCTGCTCTTCTCTGGTTAAAAAACTTTGAATCGAGAAACTTCTGGCATTGTAATGCTTTCTTACATAAGTTTAATAAAAACACTTGATTTTCACATGCAGAATGAATATATCAAATCTTTTTCATCCAGAATTCAAAACATGTAGAATTGAATTACATAAAAACTTCAATCTTACATTTTAAATAATATATCTATTCATGTATTTATTAAATTTCCACACAGCTCATCCATCTCACCTCCTAGTGACCAATCAATGTTTATCTGATTCTTACCAAGTTCTGTCTTCTACTGGAATGTTTTTTCTTTCTTTTTTATTTTTTCCTGATTTCAAATCAGATGTGTCTCCTGGTGGCTGACTAGACAAGCCCATGCAGTCTTCCTGGCAACATTTTGGGAATTGGTTTGCTGATGTTATTTTTTCATGTGGCTGAGGAGTGACTGGCTCAAATTTCATTTAAGTCTGTAGAGATTCTCAGTCATCCAGGTCATGGTTGTCCCAAATATGCTTTTTCAGGAGGCATCTGGATTTTCTTGTGGTTTTTTTTAAGAACTTTCACTTCTCAGCTAAGAAGCTTCTTCAGTTCTGACAGGATAGTGGGGAATGGAAAGATTTATATTCCTTGCAGACAGCTGACAATCTGCATCCTTTTGGAGGGTTGGTGAAGCACTTGGAGATTTATCTGTGTCCTTAGGGTCACTTGAATAGTGCTCCTGGTTCCTGTAGTCTGGAATTTTTCTCTGGAAATCCATTCCTGCTCCCACACCATTCAAAGGTGTTCATCCTAAACTGTATAGCTAAAAGTCTGTAGATATTCTAAGTATTCCAGGTCATGGTTGTCCCAGAGGTGCTTTTTCTGAGGGCAACTGGACTTTCTTGTTTTTTCTTTTGAATACAAGTGCTTCAATGAGCCTCTAAAAGGATGCAGATTACAGGGGGCTTCTGGTTGGATTTACTCGAAGATGGACCAGATACTGTGATCATCCATAGCTTTGGTTCATGCTCTTCTGTCGGAGAGCCCCGATCATCCTGATTTGGGGCTGAAGACATCCTGTAGGGTGGCAGAGAAGGGGGAGACTGACAGCCAGATTGAGGGAGCTGCATCTCCCCTCCTTGGCTTGGCAACTTCTCTCTCTCCAAAGACAGCTGTAGTGGTGGCCAATATGGCCACCCTGAAGAGGAAGAGCTAACCAGGATAAAATTGTGCAGGAGCAGAGAAGAAGCAGGCAGCAAGAGAACTAGGACAATTGGGCACAACATTTAAATACAAGGTACCCCGGAATTAATTTTTTAAAAGAATTTTTAAGAAATGAATTAAAGCAGCAGAGATACAAAGAGAAGGAAAAAGAGAGAAAAAAAATACTTTTGACAGCTGAGAGTGGATTTGAACTGGGAGAGGAAGAAGCCGGAACAAGATATTCATTAAAATTGGATAAATATACTTTTGACACTAAGCAGGCATAATTAAAGCTGGACTTGAGAGTGTCAAAGAAAAAATAAAAAATACTAATTGGATATTTGATTTTATTAGAATTTTGAAGTTTGAAAAGCCCTAAATAGAGAAAAACAAAAGAAAAAGGTGAAATTTTGACAAAGTAGAGAGTGACATCTTGTCTACCCCCCCCCGCTAGATTGGCAAAGATGTTTAATTTAAACCCTAATTGTTGGAAGTGCAGGGAAAAAAAGGGCACTTATTTTCATATCTGGTGAACATGCCCAGAAGTGAAGAAATACTGGAATACAATCAGACAATGGCTAGAGGAAATTATAAATCAGAAAACTGAATTTTTATTTGGTATAATAACACAAAAATGTAGTAAAAAAGATAGGTACATTATATTACATATGCTAGCAGCTGCACAGATTTCATATGCACAACTTTGGAAGGAGAAAAGGATACCATCAGAGGTTATGGTTATAAAGAAAACAATAGATTATATAGAGATGGACAGGCTAACATTGAAATTAAAAGACAAAGAAGATTCAATACATTATAGAGCCTGGTATGCCTGGTATGACTGGTTTAGAAATAAAAAGAAAATAAAATGGCAATTAGGAAAAGAATGAGGAAGTATGTAAATATGTATACATGTTATAGAAAAGATTGAAGTGTAAGATGAAATATATTGATCTGTAACAAGAGTAAGATGTAATGGTAATGGAATAAGTAATCATATATTGAAAAATGTAAGGAAATGTAAAAGATGTCTTGATAACAATGCATATAGTTTTATTTTATGTTTTTAAACTTTGGAATATCAATAAAATATTTTTTTAAAAAATAACAAAAAGAGAGTGCCATCTTGTGGTCAAAAACTATAATATTTTTCTTTTTAAAGGATCCTGTTTTTTCCAAGAATTTAACTTGATACAAGTAAATGAAATCTTGATACAATAGAACTAGGACCCTGGAAAGTGAAAGTAGAACTTGAAACATTGAAATAAAGAAAAAAGAAAGAAGAAACTGTCTTGTGATTAACTGGTGACTTTGATATGGATCTAGTGTTGGACTATTTGTGAATCCAAAAAGCCTGAAGAGAAATTAACAAAAGTTGATCATTGAGAATTAAGTTTACAGATCTTAATTGAATTAAATTACTAGGCAGAAATGTGTAAAAGGCGGTGTCTCTTCTGGAATTAAAAATGGAACTTTAAAATATGAAAGAAGCACTCTATTTTTTTAGAAATTGTGATTTTAAAACATGAAGAACAAAAAGTAGTGCCAGAAGAGGAAGAGTTGACTGAAGAAGAAGCCATCTTTAATGAACATTTGGAACAATGAATTATAATATGAAGAGGAAAGAAAGTGGGAATTAAAATTTTGAGATTCAAGGTGGTAATTAAAAAGGTGAATATTTACAAAACCAAAAAAGGTAAAAAGAAACAGCAGAAAAGTAAACTGTTGAAGGAAGCTTTAAAGAGGGAGGGGGATAAAAACTGGAGTGTGAGAAGAAAGGGGAAAATGAAGGGGAAAAGAAGTGATAAAACAGGATCAGGAAACAAAGAAATATGGAAATTGTACAAAAATGAAAAAAATTGTTTATTTAAAAGATATAGGTTGATTAAGAACTAAGAAAGGGGATTCTGAAGGGATAGCATAAATATATTGGAAGTTATAAACTATTCAGAAAATAGGGACATATAGATTATTAAGATGAAGAATGGGAAATGATATTTCTTTTGCTATTGGAATGCTTGTTTTTCTTTTTCTTTTAAACCGAAATTATGATAAATTTATTGACTATGTTTAATGAATATATAGAACATAATTAGTATGAGGATTGGTGAAAAGAGATAAATATCAGTGTCTAGATTTAATTGAATAGATTAATCTTTCATTTTGAAATTACAATAATTTTTATGAAATTAAAAATGAAGGATTGTGGAAAGGGAACTCCATGAAGACAGCAGTGTCACAAAAACAGGAAAAGCCCAGGGAGAACATCAGGTCAACCATAAAACAAACTTACATAGGAAAAGGAATCAAATAAAAAAGTATTAAAGAATTCCTACAGACAAAAGCCTGAGTAATTAAGAAAACTAGACAAATAAGAAAAGGAAACAAAAAGATAATTTAGAAAACCCTTACAAACACAGGACATACCAAATAAGCAAAACAAACAGACAAAAGACACAAAATATAAATTACTAAAGGGACAGACAAGAGATTGCCACAGAACAAATATGAAAAACTATCTTAAAGCTAAAAGAGATTAGAGAAAACCAATAATACAATCTGGCCACTCTGCGGAGTTTGCCTTCCACACCTCGCAGAGTTTGCCCTCCAGCGGGAATAAAGACAAACTCAAACAGGAATTGAAACATTAAGCACAAATATAAACATTCACACAAAATCAACTTACAAAGAGAGAAAAGGGTGTAAAAAACCAGGGACTTACCATAAGAAGCTAGCTAGTCCAGGAACGCAGACTTCTTGCTGTTCTCCGCCTTCCTGAAAAATAAAAAGATCCAGTTTTCAAGCAGTTGTCCGTATCCCTGCACTGGAGCTCTCCCAGCAGGAAAATCGAATCCTCGAAAGAAAGGCATTTTGGCACCTTTCAACAGGGGGAAAGTACCATGCGGAATCTGACCTAAAAGATATATGTATTATAAAGTTGTTAGGAGATTATTATTATTATTAATTTTCTAGGTAATAAAAGTTAAATGTTTTTGGGAATTAAAGGGGAGGTAATTAAAGAATATGTAAGTTATAGTGGTGGCACACTCAAATTAGTAATTGTGGGGGAAACTCTTTTGAAATGTTTGCATAAATTTAGAATTTGTGGAATGATGAAAAAGAATATGTGATGAAATTGTAAATTTGACAGGTAAAAGTATGAAAGTATAATGATTGTGAAGATTTGAGGGTTATTTGTAATTCAAACAAGAGGAAAGCATTTGGAAAAATATGATAATAGAAAATATTCACAGCATTGGTAAAGGCTAGGTCCCACAGGCCGACGGATGCAAAACGTATGCAAAAAGGACACAGCGGACGAGCAAAATTTCGGGGATGGCTCCATCCATTGTTATCCGCTCCAAAAAAGTGGCCCAAATTTGCACATAAAACAAACGGAAAAGAACGGAAAGAATATGGACCGGCCGGTAGCCATGTTGCCAGTGAAGGATGTTAAGCGGATGTTCACCAGGAAGCCTAACGATGGAAGCGATGAAGCGGATGACACATCTGATTGGGCATTCCGGGAGAATTGTGAAAGCGGGCATGCCATAGCGAAGGCGTGCGCGCATGCTAGGCGGATGACGCGGATTGCATCAACGTGCCACCGCCTATGGAAGCAACGCGACTGACGCGCGCCGGGGCTGTGATATCGGATGCAAAGTGTTCACTCGCCGGGTCGCAGCTGTGCATGAGGGAGTATGAATTGCATTCAGCTCCACCAAGAAGATATACAGACTTGGCCAGCCTCGCACGCAGTACAGATTAGAGGAAAGACGTGCTGCCACAGACATTCTTCAAAATGAACCACCAGGTTCATCAGTCAGGAAAAGAAGACGAAGCCTGTGCCTACTCGTTCCAGCCCTGGCCAACGAAGACAGAACCACCATCCCACCCCCTGCACTGACTCTTGAAGCTGTCTGGTGCTGTGGTGCTGCTGGTGCTGCTGGCTGCTGGGGCTGCTGTGGTACTGCTAACTGCTGCTGCTGCTTGTGGTGGAACAGCCCCAAGGCCTCCAAAAGCCCTGATGCTGAAGGGCCGGCCAAGGAGGAGAGGACGACGGCAACGGGAAGGGAGAACGAAGAGACGAGAAGGACAAATATCGAGAGACCATTGAGGAGCTGAGGCAAGTGCGTGGAATGGCTGAGGAGAACGAATACCTCTGGAGAAAGGGCCACAGGATTATCGGACACCAAGAAGAAGCAGGCAGCTTGAGGAGAGACAAGGCAGAGAGCCTGGGCTACAGCTTCGCAGATGTACTCCTGGGATGGTGGAAAGACATGCACACGTGGTATGGCAAAGTCTACCACCTGAAGAAATTCTGGGCAGGCCGCTGCAAAGTCAATTGACCGAGCGACGATTGTTACGTCATGAGTCAAGTCAGCCTCCTGGAGGTGAGATCCGCCACTTGAGGAGCGAGCCCTCTGACCCCTCTCCCTTCAAGAACAGCCACAGTCAGCCAGTCCTCTTCCAGCCAGGAGACAGTGCCCTGTCCAGGCAGGTGTCATTCAGAGGGGGGGGGGGCCCCATGCAGAGACCCTGCCCGACAAGCTGCACTCCCCATGCCGGAGGACTTGGAGGTATCCCGTAGGTCACAAAGTGAGCAAGAAGCCGGCAATCACCAGAGACCAACCCACCCCACACCCAGACTCCACCTCCAGCAGAAAGGCAGGCCAGAGAGGCAGGACTGGAGAGGGCCAGAGCCACAACTGTCCTGTTGGAGATCAGGGAACCAAATCAAGACCAGCACAGAACTTCTCACTTAGCTGGATCCACAGCCAACATACCATACTCCCGTGACCGGAAGCCCCTTCATCACCTACGTGAGCCAGGACCCTCATTGACATTGCCCGAGGCCAAGATACCAGGTGATGAAGCAAAAGATAACAGCACATTCTGCACAACCTCCAAGCCCAGCTGAACCTGCTCTGACCTAGTCCAGGTCTGCTTCCTCCACCCCAGGTGATGTCACAGCCTTTCCCACCGGCTTTCATTCCAGCCCCTCACCTACCAAGGCTACGACAACCAGGACTTCCCACAGCAGAAATAGCCCCCCAGTCCCAGGCCCAGGTTAATCGCACGCCACAGAGGCCATAACCTCACCCAGCTGCAGACCTAATGCCCCCCACTACACTCCTCCTTCCTCCATCCCACAGCCAAGCCTATCAACGGACAATCTTGTCAATCAGCTTGTGCACTGACACCAGGTACTGTGATGAAGGCCTTCCAACTCACTGGGACTGAGGTTCAGCTCTCTGGAGCTTCCTGAACCACACCATCCCCTGTTGTACTTTCGGGGCCAAGCACCCAACTGGTGCCTCAGACCAGCACTCAAGCCACAGCCACCTCCACAGGTTCCCTGGCCTTTGACAGCTGAGAACGGACATGCCTTAGAGTGACTGAGAATAGTCTGCAGAGACTTGAGTCTTGTTTACCTGTTCACTTTATCTTTGCTTAAGACACTTTACTTGGTTCATTTCCTGCCTTTTTTAATAAAGGTCATAACAGATACTGAAAACCAGTATAAGTAAAAAGTTTCTTTGCTTCACACACTAGTTCATTTTTTTTACTAATAAAAGTGTGGTGAAAACTTTGAAAAAAGGGTTAAGCCTTGCTGCTTGTGAATGGTAGGATAGTTGGGATAAGGTAAGGATAGCTTATGAGATAGATAAACTCAGTGCAAAGCATAGTGGAACTTAATGCGTCCACCTCCCAGCGCCATACATTATGCCCTTTTTATCAATAACAAATTATTCATTGATCTAACACCATTTTCAAAAAAACCAAAGCTCTTTATTCTGCCCTATTCATTGTAGGGCCACTCAACATACATGGTCACAATTCATCAGTGTGATGAGACACGGCTCAAGGAAGCATCCATTAACCATCTATTCATTCTCGTCTTGCCACTCCACTGCTCCAGCTGGGGAGGTTGCACCATGTCTGAGTAGTGCTTGCGCAGCTTTCTTCCCTTCACATGTAAGCTCTTGTGGGGGCCTTGTACCTATACCCAGTTCTATCAGGTTTAGTCCTTCCCCATTCCCAGGCTCCATGTCCCATTTGCCTTTGTGGATTCCACAAGCCTGTTCTGCAACACTGGGTTAGCGCGTGCGCATGAGATGTGCACGGATGGCAGCAAGCTTTCACGATGCTCCTATCAGTCTGTGGCTCATTGCAAGCATAGTGGTAGACGAAGTTACCTGGAACCTTTTGGCCAGGATGCCAAAGGCGTTCTCCACCCACCCATCTTGCCCTGCGTACAGTCCTGCAGTTGAGATATCCTCTCTCTTCATATTGGGTGAAGTATCTGGAAACCTGTAGGGGCTTTCATGAGGTTAGGTTCTGAGGGAAGAAGGCGTCATCCCCCACATGAAGTGAGGGCACATACTTGTGTGTCGTTGGGTAGGGGGTCTGCGATCTGGAAAAAACCCTTATGATGATGTTCATTCAGCCCATCCTTGAGGTCACTGCATTGTATACCTGGCTATCTGAAGCTGCACCATTTGCCTTGAAGGCATCGGACTGTCTACATGAAACTTGTAGTCAGCATCAACCATGGCCAAAGAGCGATGATACTGAAGAACGCCTTGGAGTTGTAATAAATTGGACCCCTGCAGTTGGCTGGAGCTCTATGGCTCCAACGGTATGTGGGGAAGTCGCCCCCTCTGATACCACTGTCTGCTAGTTATTAACGCTTTATATATACGAGATGCATCCGCTTACATTCTTTCTATTTCCGTGCTACTAACGCTGTGTGGACGTTCCGTGTACCTTTCTTTTCCTCCCTCTTTCCGTTTTCAGCTAGAGTGGATGTGAGTTGTGAGGATGTCCAGAGGATGCCGAGAGGATACAGCGGACATTTCACGGATGATAACGGACATAGAACGTTTGTTGCCCATATATGTCGCAGATGTACATCATACGTGGCGGAAAGTTCATCCATTCAAAAAGTTTTGTGCAGCTCAAAACTTCTTGCATGGATGAAATCTTAGTGGACGGATGCTCAACGGATAGAGCGTATGAAACACCTATGCAATGAGTACACAACAAATGCATCGCGTTTTCCAATGGATGGCAAGCTTTTTTTCCATTTTACATCCTCTTTGCATCCGTTGGTGCAGTGGGACAGGGGCTTCAGATATGAAGCTGAAATGCAAAAGATGAATGTATAATTATGGTCATATTTATATGTAAATGTAGAAACCTGGAATCATGCTGTTCAATAAGAAGATATGTTTTTAAAATGTGGAAAATTGAAATAAAATTTGATTAAAAAATAAATAAAAGGATGAAGATTATCAGCTGTCTGCAAGGAATTCTTGGATGAGAAGTAAAACATCTTCAAAAGAAAAAAAAAAAGAAACTCCAGTTGCCTCCTGAAAAAAAATACCTTTGGGAGTTCACATTTAAGGAAAAATTAAAATCCACAGTTTCCCCATTTCTGGACTTGTGCCTTTAACATCAAACTGCTTCATACACTAATCTATACTGTTTAAAAATGTCCAGTATTCTTGTTCAGATTAGTATTACAAGTATTTTATTGAGTGCTATGGGATGTTTGCAACACACTGGTATCCATCTCACCAGAGATTGTTAAAAGTATGTAGAAACATTGCTAATAAAATGTATTACACTAATCTGGTGGAGCATCTGGAATTGGCAAGATGAAGGAGTCCAAGGTGACCACTGACTTATTAATTCTAAGGAGCATCAGCATCTGCACAGAAATCTCCAGCTATTCTTAATCTAAATTAAATCTAATCTATCCCTTAAAAACCAAAGTGATGAAAAAATTCTGCCCAGAGGAGAACAGCTATATGTAATTCCTTTTTAACCAGTGCCTAGATTCAGTCCAGAGAGCTTTCTTATATCAATCAAAAATAAAACTACATAAAAGTTATTTTGTTGATACTAGTAATGGGCTTCATTGTAAACCAAATGAAATTTCTTCAAATAAAAATAGAATAAAACTGTACTGGGAGACAGTACGATATCTACACACTTTGCCATGCTGATTTGCATCTATATTTATTTCTAGCTTGTCCCAAAGGTGATGTAGGAAGTTAGCACCCACCCCTGTCCTAGAAAAATGAAATATCCTAGGAAATATTAAAAAAGCAGAATATTTCCCCTAAAAAGAGAAGTAGAAACTCAGATGCAGAAGAAGAAGCTCACCCCCATCTTTGTTAATGGGCAGGCCATTAAGGCCTGAGCCAGAGTATTCTACATAACAAAGGCTTCTCACCACCTGGCCAGGGAAGATTGCATCAGCCAGCGCTCAGGTGAAGCCATGTGGTCCAGCTAAAACCTTCCCTCCTGAGAGTCTGGCAGCCAATGAGATACATTTCTTACACAGGAACAGGAAACACTAAGGTGGGGCCAACAGAGGGTATGTAACTAAGGGTTTCTCAGCATCTTGCCCCTTCTTTTCCTTCACCCAACATCTTGAAGCATGTGATCATCCTTTTCCCTTTAAGCTCCAATCCATGTGGTCCTGTCCATCATTAAACCATCTTTTCAAACAGCCTCCATATTTCCAGTGTCTTTTTCTCCATTTGGAACTGAACCCAGTTGGATATTTCTTCCAGCAGTGCTTTAAAGTCCAGTTGCCTCCTGAAGAAGCACCTTTGGGACAACCATGACCTGGATGATTGAGAATCTCTACAGACTTTTATTTCTAGCTTGTTCTGCATAACTTTGCAAATAACACTGATCCTTCAAAGGGCACATCAAAAGATCCTTTAGATATCAGTATGTTTTAAATCTGTCAGTATGTTTTAAATGTTTTAAATCTGTCCTAAGAAATACAGGGAGTCCTTAACTTACAACCATTTGTTTAGTCATTATTCAAAATTATGACGGCACTGAAAAAGTGATTTATGACCGATCCTCAAATTTATATCCATTGCAGCATTCTGGTTTTCACATGATCAACATGTGCATCCCTGCCAACTGGGAGGATTTATGGGATCAAATAATTGCTTTTTGCAACCTTCCCAGTTGGCTTCTGACAAGTCACTTGCAATGATTCACTTAATGATCATAACAAATAAGGTCATAACATTGGGCACAACTCATTTAACGGTTGCCTTGCTTAGCAACGGTAGCTCTGATCCCAATTGTGGTTATATGTTAAAGATTATGGTTGCTGTTCCAGCTATGGTAATGTTAGACAAGTCTGAGTAATGCAATTTTATGTTGAAAACTCTGAATGGGCACTGATCCTCAAAATCAAGGTATGTGTAGCAATTAATATAAAAGACACAAGTTTTTGGACAATAACACACAAAAGCAAATAGACAATAATAAGGCTAGTTGAGGCTATCTAATGCGACACAACCACAATTTAGCACAATGTGAGTCACACACTATTGATATCCATTTATAACTTGCCCAGTATTCTTACAATTGTTCAGATGCCAAATCTAAATTTCCCAATCTTAAATAGGTGATATGGCTAGGTACTGCATATATAAAGCTGCTGGAGCTTGAAAAGGAGAATACTGTATAACTATAACAAGAATAAAATACTGTTTTTTAGCTTTAAACCACATTTCCAGCCAGCTATCATAAGCTCCTGTTATTAGCAGCTACAATCGTAGCTGAAAAGTAACAAATCAGTGATGTGTTTTATAAAAAGTACAGTTCAGGGGAGCTATAAAAATGAAGACAATAAAAATGAAATTGTTCATGTTTCACTGGTTTGGATATCTCCCTATCTTTGTCTAAATGATCCACTCAGATTTTCTTTTCCCCTTACTAAGTCATTACAGTGTTCTGACATTCTGGCTGACTGCCAAGAGCATGCCTTACAACCATATGCATTATGTAAACCCTAAAAGCCGCTGTTTCCAAACTGTTGCTCAGTTCAGGAAGAATTTGAAAACAAATGCACAAAAGTAGATTAGCTACTATATTATATCCTTTCAAATATTTCTATTGACTATCCACCCTAATCAATAACTTCTAAAATCCCATGTGAGCATTTTTTCCCTGTGCATTACTGATCTATTTTGTTGTGATATAAATTTCAAACATGAAGTTTGTACATCTTTGACTGACAAGCTATTGTAATTATAATTTCAATGCGTGAATTGGTGGGAGGTGGTCCCTTGTTTGTCCTTCTTGGCAGCTTATGCAAAATGTTTTATGTGCCTCATCTGCCTCTCTATAAAATTGCTGCTTGTGGATGCTATCAGTGCCAGTCCATCTTATTGATTGTGCAGGGTGGAAAGAATCTAGATTTTATTATATGTTATCAAGTCAGGAAGACTCATTTGTGATTACTGGAAATTAAACATTTTTAACATTAGGAAATCTCTTTTATGCTGTATATTTTGCAATATACAGCAAAAAGATCACCATCTTGGTGGATCCACAGAGCATGTCATGCTAAATCTGAGGGAACAAACATAATATTTGCATGTTATATTTGCATGCTGAATCAGTAATACTTATTATTGGTTCATATTTGTTGTGCATATATTTTTTTTATTAAGGATGTTGGTTTTAGTTGGTTTTAATCTAATGCAAACTAAAGTTAAAGAAAAAACAATAGAATAAAAAGGGCAAGAATAAAAAGAAAAAACAAAGAATATGATAAAGAAAAAAATATGAAGAAATGACTTCCAATTTTCATTACAAGAAGTATAAACAAATATACTGTAGTAACTGTTCACTTTCTATAAGGGTAATATCTCTTCATTCCCTATCTCATTCCTTATCTATAAATGAATCCATGAAACATCAACTGTTCAATCTTGGTATCAGCAAAAAGTCCATAAATGGTTGCAAGAAATGTGCAAATACAGTAAATGCCTTATTTTTACTATGATAAAACAAGCCAACTTTATTTTCCTTTGAACATTCTTAATATTTAAGGAGAACCAGTTTGGTGTAAAAATGAAAGCGCTGGCCTAGAAACCAGGAGACTGAATTCTAGTCCCATTTTAGGCATGAAAAATGGGTTGGTGACTTTGGGCCAGGCACTCTTTTTCAGCCCAACTTACCTCACAAGATTGTTGTTGTGGAGAGAATTAAGTTGTATGAGAAAAAAAGATGATTTAAAAAAAAACCCTAAAAAGTGTTTATTCAAATATTGTTATAGGGTTTTTCTTTCCTTTTCAGTTCTTCTTTGGCCCCTCACATAGTTTTCTCAGAGGGTTTACCAGCTTGAGTAAATTATAAACTGGAATAAGGGTGGTGGCTCAAAGGTTAGAAAGCCGCCACGGGGCAGGGTGAGCTCTCATCTCATGCTCCAGCTCCTGCCAACCCATCAGTTCAAAAATGGCAACCATGGGTAGAAAAATGGGTACCACTTTAGAGGGCAACTTCACAGGCACTTGCAAGGAACCTCCAATTGGATATCCCCTGCATAATGGTGATGGCACCAATTTATCTTTTGACAACTTTGTGCCTCCAACATGTAAGTAGTAGTAGTTATAAACTAATAAAGTTACTTATAATTTTAAAATCTATTTGCTTATGAGTCTTAGTCCTGTCCAGTAAAACTTGTTTCTCTTTCATAACATCTTGCAAACTTAAGTGTCCTTTAAAAGGCTCCATCACAATTATAACCAAAGTAGCTTATCCCTTCATCTCCCAGAACTCAACCCCATGGAAGACTTCTGTCTCTTAATTAGAATTAGAATTCTTTTTATTGGCCATGTGTGATTGGACATGCAAGGAACTTGTCTTGGTGCAAATGCTCTCATTATACATGGAAGAAAAGATACATTCATCAAGAGTCAAAAATCACCAGGTACAACACAATAATACTCATAGGATACAATAAGCAATCAAATCGTACTAGGAAATAATCAATATAAATTGTAAAAGTCATAGTCACAAGTGGGAGGGGATAGGTGATAAGGAGTGATGACAAGATTAATAGTAATAGTAGTGCAGACTTTGTAAATAGTTCAACAGTGTTGAGGGTATTATTTCTTTAGCAGAGTGATGGTGTTTGGGAAAAAACTTTTCTTGTGTCTAGTAGTTCTGAGGTGCAGTGCTCTATAGCTTCATTTTGAGAGAAGAAGTTGAAACAGTTTATGTCGGGGATGTGAGGGGTCTGTAAATATTTTCATAGCCCTCTTTTTGACTCGTGCAGTATACAGGTCCTCGAATGAAAGAAGGTTGACAGTAATTGTTTTTTCTGCAGTCCTAAATATCTCCTGGAGTTTGTACTTGTTTTGTTGGGTTGCTGAACCAAACCAGACAGTTATAGAGGTGCAAATGACAGACTCAATAATTCCTCTGTAGAACCGTATTAGCAGCTCCTTGNGCAGTTTGAGCTTTCTGAGTTGGCACAGAAAGAACATTCTTTGTTGTGCTTTTTTGATGACATTTTTGATGTTAGGTGTCCATTTTAGGTCATGTGATATAGTAGAACTAGAAATTTGAATGGAAGACTTGGAAGACTTCTGACCTGTAGACTCTTTGCAAGGACCAGCCATCTGGAGAACATTTGGGTTATTTCCTGTATTCTCCTTATCTGGATAGATTCCAAACAACCTATTACTTACCCATTATTTGATGTTTACTACAGTCACTTTCAGGTGACCATGTTCAGTTCACGATGCCTCTCCCAGGATTTTCATTATTGTTTCAGACAATGACATTAAAATATAAAAAGTGTCTAATATTTAGAGTGAAGGCATATGGAAAATATGAAAATTAGATGCTTTAGAAACTAGAAAATAGAAAATCCCTATGAATAAAATTTCAGGAGCCTTAGATTTTAAGATATTAATTTTTAATTACTGAACAGCTGCATGATCTATAACTTTACTGCTATTTAACTTTTCTAAAATTCATTTACAGCTTCATATTTCATGTTATAAGTAGGGTACATTTTAATGTCATTTTGGGGACCAAATACCTAGAGATTCCTGCACAGGAAATCTGTTCCCATGTGTGGCTTTCAATGTATTTTGTTAAGTAATAATTCAAATGTTTTAGTATGACTTCAAAGAACCACAAAGGAAAAGATTCATCTATTATTTATAGTTATTTTTCCTTTGCATCTCAGACCCAAAGGCATTTTTCTAAGTTAAAAGAAAACAACACAATAAAGACCACAGTTCAGTCACCACATCTAAATCCCAACATCCCAAACCAGGACTATAAAATTCAATTAAAAGAACAGCAGGAGAGGGCAGTAGGATATGAAATAATTTATCTGCTTGATCATTACTATCTAAAACAAAATAAATTGACAGATAAATTTCAAAAACCGAATGAGTGTGTAAAAGTTGGTTCTGATCCAATTAAAGCCATGCCCAAAGCTCTACTACAGGGCAGAAAAGTAAATTGTAAGGCAATGTTGTTTCTACATTAGAATTTACCATAGAAATGATTTGCTTTCCACGACAATTGTGGTGGACTCCCATGGAAAGAATGAGACACAGAGGCTGGTGTACTCGGGATGGGAGTCTAGAGCAAATTCTA
>BHFT01065637.1:0-25953 GCA_004320025.1 Laticauda laticaudata | reverse complement strand
TGGAAGGAAGAAAGGTTTCAGGCAGTCGAGAAAGCTGCCTGTGCAGAGCTGCTGGGGGGGGGGGACAAGACTGCAGCACATGCCTCACTTGAATTTCCCAGCCCCTAAATGGGAGGGAGGAAGGCTTTTTCAGCAATGCAGGCAGGAGACTGGCTGGATGAACCCTTGTAATAAGAGATTCTGACAGGCACTCTGGAAGCCTGTGGTTGTTTCAGATGGGTCTCTGAAGGAAGGAAGAGAGGAAGAGAGAGGGAAAAAGAGAGAGAAGAGAGAGACAGAGAGCGAAAAGAGAAAGTGACAGAGAGAAGAAAAAAAGAAGAAGAAAGAAAAGAAGAAAAGGAAAGACAGAAAAAGAGAGAAAAAGAGAAGAAAAGGGATAGACAAAGAAAAATGGGATGGAAGGAAGGAAGAGAAAGAAAGGAAGGAGGATGGGAAAGAAATGAAAGATATATGATGAGCGATGGATAGATACATGGAAGGAGGGACGGAGGGAGGAGAGAGAGAAAAAAAAGGAGAGGAAGAAGGACACAAAACCCTGGCTTCAGAAGACTCTTTGAAACAGCACAGGAATCTAGGGCTGGAAGGGATCTCGGAGATAATCTTCTAGGCAAGTTTAAGACTTGTGGACTTCAACTCCAGAAATTCCTGAGCTAATATGAGCTAAGGAGGAATTCTGGAGTTGAAGTCCACAAAGTCTTAAAGCTGTCAAGTTTGAAGACCCTGTTCTAGTCCAAACCCCTGCTCAGGCCGAAAACTCTGAGATGCCAAAATCTGACTAGTGGTCCGAGGAAAGGTGTCAGAATAACAGAATAACACTTAGAAGGGACCTTGACGTGGAACTCATACCATTTCAGAGAAATGGCTGTCCAGTCTTTTGTTAAAAACTTCTAGTGTTGGAGCACCCAGAACTTCTGGTGCAAAGCAATTCCACTGGTTTAATTTTCTCATTGTCAGGAAGTTTCTCCTTACTTTTAGATTGCTTCTCTCTGTATTCAGTTCTGTCCTTCTGGTGCTTTGGAAAATACATTGTTTGGCTTTGGTGCTTGGAAAATATTATTGCCCCCCCTTCTTTCTTGCAGCTCCCTAAAAGCCTGTTGCCTATCACCCTCTTGGCAAAACGTGAGCCATTTCCTCCTTTCAGTGGTCCATGAAAATACATCTATAGTATGTAGATAATAAAGTCAAAAAAAGGTGAACAACATTTTTATAGAACTATAGATACGTTGAGGCTGGGTGTGACAACGAATGGCTGGGAGGGGAGGGGCCAGGCGAGGCACCCCTTGACATGAGTGACATTGAGTTGGCCACACCCAACCCAGTCACATGGCCACCAAGCCATGCCTACCCAGTCACGTGACCCTAAGCCACGCCCACGAAATAAGTCATGCCCACAAAACCAGTAGTAAAAAAAATTGAATTCCACCACTGGAGAAAAGCTACACATATAGACTGGGTGAAACCAGGCACAATGGCAATAACTGTGAGAGGGATCTTGGAGTCTTAGTGGACAACAAGCTAAATATGAGCCAGCAGTGTGCAGCAGCCTCCAAAAAAGCTGATGCAATCCTAAGTTGCATTAACAGAGGGATACAATCAAGATCAAGGGAAGTACTAATAACACTCTATAAAGCTTTAGTAAGACCACACCTAGAGTACTGCATCCTGTTTTGTTCACCACATGATAAAAAAGATGTTGAGACTCTAGAAAAAGTACAGAGAAGAGCAACCAGGATGATTAGGGGACTGGAGGCTAAAACATACAACAAACGGTTGCAGGAACTGGGCTTGGCTAGTCTAGTAAAGAGAAGGACCAGGGGAGACAGGATAGTGGTCTCCCAATATTTGAGGGGATGCCACAGGGAGGAAGGGGTCAAGCTATTTTCTAAAGCTCCTGTAGGCCAGACAAGGAATAATGGATGGAAACTGAACAAGGAGAGATTTAACCTGGAAACAAGGAGAAACTTTCTGACCGTGAGAACAATCAACCAATGGAATAGCTTGCCCTCGGAAGTTGTGGGAGAGCCATCAGTTGAGACTTTCAAGAAGAGATTGGACTGCCATTTTTCAGAAATGGTGTAGGGTCTCCTGCTTGGGTAGGGGGTTGGACTTGATGACTTACAAGATCCCTTCCAACTCTGCTTATCTGTTAATCTGTTAAAGCTAGAGATTAATACATGGAGGCGGGACCCTGGAGGAGAAGCAGGCATGTCCAAAGGTAAGGAGCCTAAAAGTCCCATTCCGTACTAGCAAGCCAAATGAACACTATGAGCACAAGTGGATACATAATCCTTTCCTACATTTCAAGACCTTAACCTAGACAGCAAGTGGGACAAGAGAAGTGCTGGCCTCTATTTAATATAATGATATATTAATTACAATTTTTGTACATTTATTAAATTTTCAGCAAGTCACCATCTATCCATTTTTGGAGACTTTTAATATTCTGCTATATTGATGGTAAACTGACGAGGTAGTGAAGCAGTCAAACTGCCATTTTCTTTATGAGTTGAGCTACAGATAAGATAATTCAATTTATAGTACTGAGGCAGGATCAAAGCTAGCTGATTGTGGAAACTGAATATATGAGCTGTATTTTAAAAGAAGCACATGATCCAGTGTTCATACGTAACTGTCTTTCATAAAGTAAAACTTATGATCATACATAAATATATAATATACACATAAACTAATGTTAGTATATTTATCTTCATTTCTTTCTATACATAGGACAAACTATCAATGCCAAACATAAATAATTCAATCCAGTCTACTCAGAAGTAAACTGTACTATGCAATGCACTACAATATAAATTTTTCAATAAAGATTGTGCAGTGAGTGAAGGTGTAAATAAACAAGGATTGTGCGGTAAAAAAGATATGAGTAAAATAAAATAATGACATTGTACATATTAGTTTTAGGTTAGCAATTGTAAATACATAGAATATACAAGTATATTCTCAAAGATTTTCAGGAGTGAACCATATAACTTAGTTGCAACATGGGATGAAAAAAAAATAAAATGGATTTGTGCAATCATGTCTGAGTTATTCAAGAAATGTCAATTTGATCAGGCTGAAGAATAAATGACAATTCAAAAGAATCTCTGTGAAAGTGTATATCATACCTCGGGACATGACAGATCCATAAATCATGCTTTCAAGAAATTAGTGAATGAATTGCTATATATGGAATAGCAATAACTAGGACTAACCATTTTTCTTGCTCAGAGAATCAAAAACCATTTCTATTTTCTTTGCTCTTTGAACCATCAAGCTTACAGCCCTCTAATTCCCAGCTACAAGTGTGGCTTGCTTTGCCAAAGAAACAGTGATTCATTCTGTCACCCACATCACTGGAAGGCCTCTTCTACCAGAGTTTAAGTCTTTTATACCAGTGGCTTAGAGCTGATAGCAGATGGCTGAAAGGCACATCTGACAAATAGCAGAAATAACAAGGACAAAAAGGGTGCCTGATTTGGCCCAAACTCTGGGATGTTCTTTTTTTTATCTGATAGAAAGCAACAGAGGATGTCTAGACATTTAACTTTGCCAAAAATATTTCGAAGCTATGAAAAAGTAGAAAGAGGCATACTTGAAAGAGCTCCAAATAGCTCATAATAAATAGTTTGGTATTAATGTTTTGGGCATTTATCAAGTACGAAGAATATCTTTCACTTTAGAGGAAGACTATAGTAACTATATAATCAATATGAAACTGAAGATTGAAGGGACATTTTTGTACTGCCTGAAGTGATTTAGAGAGCAATAATAAGAGAATTAAAATCAAACAGGCCTAAAAAAAAACCCCTTCATCTCAACTTATTAACAACCATGACATATGATAGCATCAAAATATTTCTATTGTTCTGTTTTTAGGTCAGAATTCCATCATTAGCACAGAAACAGATATCTAAGTTTGTTGTCCATAGATTGGTTCATATAGAGGGGAAGAATCATTTTGGTATCCCACCTCAAACTGATTTTGGTTTAACAGACAAGTTTCAGATATTTTAAAAGTATCAGAAGAGAAATAGGAATGTAGCATCACATTTAGAGAGAAAGAAGAGACAACTAGTTTGTATAGTGTAGAACCAGGCCAAGAGTTTTAGTCCTCCCTTAGGCCCAAAACCAGTCACTTTCTTTCAGCCTTAAAAAACAAAAGTAGGCAATGATAAATGGTTTTGATGAAAAAACAGGCAATGAAAAACTACTTCTGAAGAGCACTGATGTTCTGAAGAACACTGATGTGTTTTATTTATGAATCACTGAATTCTAATTCTAGGATGGACAGTTACCAAAGTTTCTTGAAAAACAATCTCATGCAGATCACACTGCAGTAATCTAGCCAGGGGAAGGAAAATCACATAAAACTAAGTCTATTTCCTTTAGAAGCGAGCAGACTACCCAAAATAAGACAAAAGTTATCCAACGTCACCTCTAAAGTCAGAAACCAATAAAACACTGGATCCAAATTATGCCCACATATTAAGGTTGACTCTATTTGAAATAAACAAATATTCTAAGCCTTTTCAACAATGTAATGAGCACTTTTGATAGTCCAGCTTCTTTAGCAAGATTGAAAAGCAATCAAGGGTACAATAATTTGTGACAAATAGATTTATTGTGAAAAAGTTAATGGCCATTACAAAGAATTTATATAACTTTGTGTATTCAATGTAAGCTCTGTTAATAGGGAAATCAAAGTTCAAAGTTGTATACTTTTTTATTTACCTTAACAATTTAATATCTAGAAGCCATTGTATTGTGGAACATAGCTTCCACTTATCTCCTATTTTTATTAACAGAGTGGTCTATTTTGCTCTCATAATAGAAGGTTCACAATAGCAGTCTCACAATAGCAGCAATATGGCATGATTGATTTGATACTAGGAAATTTTGCTTTAAAATCTCTACAAAACTGTGAAATTCAGTAGCAATTTTGTACTATCCACTTTCCTCTGTCTAATTAGACCAGGGGTGTCAAACTGGATTTCTTGGAGCATCAGTATTGTAGTTGTCCTTTGTGGTCAGGTGGAGGGAAGGAGGAGATGGAATGGACAGCCTCCTGCAGCACCCTGCCAGCCAAAATGGGCCATGGTGGGTTGCAGGTGGCCCTATGCAGCTCACAGACAGCGCGTAGACAGCCTACATCCCCAGGGCCTGTTTTCACTAGCAGAGGCACTGTGGGGCAGATCTCAGCACCCATCTCAGCATCTCAGCCTTGAGTTTGACACCCCTGAATTAGATGGATCACTGGTAATAAAGACATTGGAATCATTTTATGTAGAATGAAGGTAGGTGTGTTGCAAAGTGCAGTGAATTTCCAAGACAAGATTTGGAAGCAAAATAGATGATTCTTCCAGTCTTGAGTTTTAAATGTCATAATTTAATGGGTGGATGGATGGGCAATCTTCTTCTTCTTCTTCTTCTTCTTCTTCTTCTTCTTCTTCTTCTTCTTCTTCTTCTTCTTCTTCTTCTTCTTCTTNCTCCTCCTCCTCCTCCTCCTCCTCCTCCTCCTCCTCCTCCTCCTTCCCATTAGCACCATCATCATCATTATGAAAATATAATAAGCCAAACAATGTACACTAGCATGAATTCCTAAGCAAATACAGATAATCATTAAAATAATATCCAAAGATAGATTTGGGATAATTAGTTTAGCTATAATGTAGTGAAATACTGTATACCCTGATGATTGGATTGATATTTGATTTTCTCATGATGTTTCCTCAGGAGGGTTTCAGATACCCAACCTGTTCAAGCCATAATTGTGTTCAAAAAGATTCAAAGGTAAAGTTTCATAATGCATTTTGGATTCTTTCATCTCTTAATCCACTAAGATTCTTTCATCTCTTAATCCACTAAGAAGTGGATTAAATTGGCTGGATCAAATTCTGTATTCAACAGTTTCTTTGGGGAGTGTATAAACAAATAACATGATCATTTTCTTACAGATCTGCTAGTTCTAACAGCAACCTTATACACCAGGGGTCTCCAAACTTGGCAACTTTAAGACTTGTGGACTTCAACTCTCAGAATTCTCCAGTTAGTTACAATTAGTGTAACTAATTTCAAACTACATTGCTAACATATTCCATGAAAGCACAGATAGGATGGAAGACTATATGATTGAACATCAGCCATGCCTAACAATAAATAAAAAATGTGCCACAAGATTCATGTTAGATAAACTCTATTTCCATCTATTTCCAGTAGAATGTCTTTGTCCTTTCTCCCAGGATACTTCCTAAGATATACTTTACATATGTCTTCACTTAAAAATTGATGTAACTCAACATGTTGTAGCAGTCTTTTTAAAAATCACAAAGAAAGCAGCTGTGGGCTATGCATATCTCTCATACTTCTTCCTTACATCTGCATAAATATAATGTATATTTTAATTTATAAGAGTATCTTAAATAAGAAGAGTCCCTCAAGGTCTTTAAGAAGTAGTACTGTCACACAGCAGGAGCACTGACCAGAAAAATAAGAAAATCTGATAGCAGAGACAGCTTAGTTAAAGAAGAAGGAGAGTTGAATGTGAACCAAGTCTTTCTTAGGTATATTTCATACTTTGCATTTGAAAAAAACAATGGCAATTATATTTTCATTAAATCAAGTCTGATGGTAAAGTGATCAAATCCAAATAAATCACTCCAGTTTTTCCCAGCATGTGCTCTCAATAGCAAACAACAGAAAATAAAGAGATTTTAGAATTAAGCAGTGTCTGGACAGCACATGCTGAATGCACAAAATTTAGCTATTGCTTTTAAGAAAATCCTATTTCATTTAGTGATTTACAAAATATGAAAAGTTAGCCCTCAGAAAGGGATTTGTTTACCAATTGTATTAACAATAGGGAAGCCACCTCATAAATAAAGTTCAATACTGAGAGTTTTATCTCTATGTGGTTCTTGACCTTAAGTCTCAAGGAGAAAGATAACACATGCTTTGTAAAAAAGTTAATATTTTTTGCATAGATACTAATGATCTTATCCACTGTTCTATGTACTATAAGATTTTAAAAAAGAGATCTTTTCCAGTTCTGCTTTTGTGTCTGTGTGCATGCATAGTCATGTGTTTGATTATGTTTATACAAGATTATTCAATTTTGCTGAATTTTGTATAGGAAGCAAGAGAGACATACAAAGAGAATGTCACTTTCTCATAATCCTATATATGTGGCCATCCAATGAAAACAAAAATTCTCAAATTCCTGGTGGTGGTAGAAATTGCATCATTAAAAATAGTCTTTCAACTAAAACCATCTTTCTTATAATTTCCATTCATTGGTTCTTGGTTTGTTCTGTTGTATGTGATAAAAACCAATATATGAGAAAATAACATATTATTACTTTTCTGATTTTTTATTTTATGCATAATACAGATAGACAAATATATTAAAAGAACGGAGATAAACATGCAAAAATTTTCTTCCAATTACTCATTTATATTGCTACTGTTGCAATTCCTTGTACATTTATTGTACAAATCTAGAATAGATATATATGAATAGGAATCTATATAAAGAACTAGAGAAAATGTTTATTTAAAATATTGTGCTGGTCATTTTTCTTGCTTATGAGCAAATTTGTAAAAAAAAATCAGGCGATAATTAGGTAATAAGTCTTTGGTTGAATTGATCTTTGATTTAATTCGGCAAAACCTTTCTGTTTTTCTTAACTGGAATGCCTGAAAGCAAACTGTACTTTTATCTGATATTATTCTATATCATTAAATATGGAATCTGAAACTGTCACATCTCTTTGGCTAAAATGTACTATGGTGGACATGCCAAAAGTATATAAGCAAAAAAAATAAAATAAAATACCAGGAATTTAAAAATCAGCAGCAAAATTTTATCACCTTTATTCTGTTAAGAACCTATAACTTGTACAAAGGGTTAAACAGTAATATTATACTTGCTGTGCCTTCATAAAATGTATTATTAATGATGGTGACCCTCTTTATGTACCAAATATGAGTAAAAAATAAAAGGATAAATTATTCTCCCCTCCATGTTTAAAAGAGAATAAAAAATAAAATATAAATAAAGAATATATAAAAAATAAAGAATAAAAAAGCTTTAGAATCAAAAACTGGCTGGATCAAACTGGATCATGTACCATTTGATCAATTCTGGATCAACTGGTACATGATTTGTGTAACCCAACTCCTCCCAGCTCTATTCTCACAACCAGATATATAATTTCTTATGTCTTCTTATGTATTGCTATTTCAATTTTCTTTGACTTTCCCTATAGGGATAATGGAGTCTAATCTATCTGAGAAACAGTTGATAATCAACAGTATTTTGTGAATACACTCATAACACAAATTAATTGTTGAAAGCAGGTAATTTTTCTAGTTCATACCTGAGTAGCTGAAATGTGAGGCTGAGCAGATCTCACAAGCTGAATATGTGAGTGTATTATTTTCTTTGTCTTGTTTTTGTACCATATCTTGCAGCACAGAGAAGAAAAGGGGCTTTTTTTTTCCTTACTATCCATATATCTATTAGGTGACATGGGACTTTTCTTCTTAAGTAACATCATTTCAAATGTAGATGACACTGACTTGATCCAATGAGACATTTTATTTCTAGCTGGCTGTTTGAATGGTCCCCAGTGTTTCATATCACAAAACCACCTGATTTCCTGATGACAGTTATGAAATAAATATGAAAATGGATCACCAAAACACTGAAAGCCTGTTTATTTTTCTTCCATCAGACTTTGTCTCTGTTCTGTTTTAGAATATTTACATGTTCTGAATAGTTAAGAGAGCTTACTAAAGATCTTAAGTGATTGGCTGTCTTTTTAACTAATTAATTAACTGATTACCTTCACTAAATGCAGAACAGGGATTAGAAACTTTGTGACCTTCATAGCAATAAGATCTTTAAGAGTCCAGAATCTCAGCATGTTTCTCTTCTGAACAATACAATTAAATTTCAGAGGAAGGGAATAGAAGTGATTTTAATCAATTATATTGACTTATCAGTTACAACTGGAAACCCTAGTAATTGTATTGGAAATGATATACAGTATCTTTTTTTCTCCATCACTTAACATATAGCAGAAAATAAATATAACATTTCCCAGTGAATTCTGTTCCAATGAAATTCAGTTTAGATTATCATTCATTAAGGGATGATATGGAAAGCTGTGATATTGTTACCAGTTTTCTTTTTTTTCTTTTGTTATGTTTTTGTCCTTTGTCCATGCATTCTTTCCACTAAATATGTGAAGACTGGAAGTCAAGTAATGTGTGCACATTTTGATCATGGTCTCTTTTTTATTTATTTATTTTTTTAAAATATACATTGAAATAATTATGAAAGTAAGTTTTATTTCTCAGATTCTCCCTTACGATGGCAACTAAAAAAATGTGAATAGCATCGTCATCAAGTATAGAGAGTAAATAGTAAAGAATAAAGAAACATACCATCATCAACACTGATAGGGCAAGCTGCTCTACATAAACAGAGAACAAACCAGTGGTGGATTTCAAAAAATTTTCCTCCTGGTTTGGTGTGAGCGCACAATTTGTTCACACATGCACACACCAAATGTGTGCTTTGCACATGCATATTTGCAACTTACCTTCTGCTGTAAACCCTGTGTGTAAAACAGCTGGGGTGTGGCAATTGTCTGTGTCATGTGAAGCAGCTGAGGTTGAAAGGCAGGAAATAAAGGTCAGTATAAAGCCAGGGCAGATGGGAGGGCCTAACAGCTGATCATTGGAGCAAACTGTTTCATTCACAGATGATGTGAGCTGAAGTGGTAGAATACCACCATTGGAGCAAGCCCATAGCATTAATGATGTTATCTATTCGGGCAAAAGAAACATTTGCAAGCAAACAACCAAGCTCAGAGAACATTAAGAATACCAGAGAAGGAAAAGTCCTTGGCAACGGTTATCCCTATCTTCAAAAAAGGTGACCCCAGCCTGGTTGAAAACTCGAGACCAATCTCACTGTGTTGAATCACATGCAAAGTCATGGAATCAATCATCAACCAATGCATTACCCAGAGGTGGTATTTAGCAGGTTCTAACCAGTTCTGGAGAACTGGTAGTGGAAATTTTGACTGGAGATTTTGCGGTATCCTTCCCCTGCCACACCCACCAAGCTACACCCACAGAACCGGTAGTAAAAAAAAATGGAATCCCACCACTGGCATTACCCTCCATCCAGAGTCAAATTACCTACTTTCCAAAAAACAATTTAGTTTCAGAAAAACATTGTCCTGCAATCTGCTAGCTCTTACACTGCAAAAACACATGGACTTTACTACTTGACCAGGGTAAAGCAATATATGCAATTTACATAGACTTCTGCAAGTAGTACATGATAAACTACTGTTAAAACTAAACTCTTACAGCATTTCTGGACCCTTTCATAAGTGGATTACTGCATTCCTGTGAAATAGATAACAAATAGTAAAAATAGGAAACACCCTGTCAAACCCTGCACTAGTTAACAGCAGTGTCCCCCAAGGCAGAGTTCTCGGACCAACACGCTTTATAGTCTATATAAATGACCTTTGCAATAATCTTACAAACAGCTACGTCCTTTTTGGTGATGATGTAAAACTATTCAACACCACCAATAATGCTACCATTCTTCAAAGTGACCTGGGTTATGTGTCTGAATGGTCAAACAATTGGCAATTCCAAATCTCAACCAACAAATGCTCTGTCCAAAACATTGGTAAAAAAAATCAGTACACAATATACAATTTAGGTGTATATGACTTTGTTGACAACCCTCACTCTATCAAGGACCTTGGAGTACTCATGTCTAATGACCTAAGTGCAAGAGCTCACTGCAACAGCATTGCCAAAAATGCTTCAAGAGCTATAAATCTAATCTTAAGAAGTTTCTCCTCTGGTACTACTTAATTACTAACTAGGGCATACAAAATGTTTGCTAGACCAATATTTTCATATAGCTCGACTCTCTGGAATCCACACTGTATATCTGAAATAAATATAATTGAGCATGTCCAGAAGTATTTCACAAGAAGAGTAATACACTCCTCTGTTCGCAACAGAATACCCTACACCACCAATTTTGAGATTTTGAATTTGAACAACTTAGAATTATGTCATCTATAGTTTGACTTAAACATAGTTTATAAAATAATTTGCTTTAATGTACTACCAATCAATGACTTTTTCACCTTGAACTGCAACAATACAAGAGCACACAGTAGATATAAACTTAATGTACACCACTCCAAATTTGATTGCAGAAAGTATGACTTCAGCAACAGAGTGGTCAATGCCTGGAACACACTATCTGACTCTGTTGTCACATCCCCAAACCCACACTCCTTTTCCCTCAAACTAACCACTGTTGACCTCACCCCCTGCCTAAGAAGTATGTAAGGGGTGTGCATAAGCACACAACTGTGCCTACCATCCCTGTCCTATTGTCCCCAATTATTCATACTCATTTCCTGTATTTATACTTATGTTTATTATTTTGTAATCTATTGACAAATTAAAAAAAATGCAATAAAATAAATAAAATAAAATAATAAAACAAAAAAATAATAAAATAAAATAAAAGGATCTTGAGGTAATGAAATCTATTACCAATGCAACAAGCACATAAACATTGCAGGAGCCCAGATAAAGCAGAAGGGATACAAAAGGATCACAGAAACTCAGACCCCAAATTCACATGATAAAATGGAGAGGAAGGGAAGCACCTTCAGACTTGTGAGATCCTGTTACTAAATACAATTTTGGTAACTGTAGTTTTAGACATACAAGGCATCTGTTTCTTGGTCTGATATTTCTCGTAGAGCTGATATCAAATAAAGTTTAATGTTGAGACTAGGAATCTCCATAGCTAATAAAGTTTAATGTTGAGGCTAGGAATCTCCATAGCTAATGTAATACTTTAACTACTACATGCACACTCAGGTAGATGTATAAAAATAATTATTTTGAATAGTTTGTCTACAATTTCAACTTCTAACACCATTTTTAAAATGTCTTTTCTGGGTCACAATGCAAACAAACAAATAGAAAATGGCCAACTGACCTCCCGCATCAAACACTAATTATCTACCAAATGCTTCAGATTTCATATGTACTCTGCTTACATTTCCTTTTCTTTTCTACTAACTGTTCCTTGTTCTCAAAGATAAAAGGGTCCTTTAAAGATATGTTAAAAAGGAAATGTTCTGCTTCTGAATGAAACTGTAAATCACCTTCTCTTTTACTTTGTGATCTGGCAGAACAAGCCCCAAGGCTAATTTTAAATGATTTTGATTTGAAATCATCATTTGGGAGTCCTAAATCACTTTACATACAGGAATTATCTTGCCTCAGTGTATGTAGCAGACTTCTTTATTTCCAAAGGATAGCACCAATACTGAAATAACTTATCCCTGCTTGCTCTTTAATTCACATCTGATCTACTTTTTTTAGAATGCTAAATTGAATTTAATACAATATTTAGGAAAAAATAATCCAGGTTTTTCAGTCACATCAACTTGATTAAGAGTGATGTGTCCTTTAATCAGCATCACAGTTATAATGGTTCTTTATATGGACCCTTATTTAATGGGCCTAAATTTTCAAAAATAATGCCTATAGAAAACATTAGTCTCATCAACTGGGCACATATTGACATATACAAATGGGCATAGAAACAAGAGGATTTCCATGGAAACATCTAGTTATAAAGTACAGAATAGCAAACATCTAAACATTTTGTGCAAATTTCAAGGTAATCTATTCACAGAGTGATTCTGTTTACTTGCTCCTCATGGTCATGTATTCATAAGCCAACAAGCCTACATTGTTTATACCAGATTACAGTTGTCCAGCCATTCTAGGGGTGATCTGTCCATTTTCTCAAAGTGTAGACTCTGAACTAGAAGTGGTTTGTGGTGTTCTATGCATGAGATTGCTCCAAGGTAGCCTGTAACATTTAGAACATGAGCGCCATGAACTATGTGAACTGTTTCTGGTTTGGAGGGTTAACTTTCAGCCATGGAACAGAACAGGGGATTCATTAGTTTTGTGAGTATAATCTTGACATTTTTATTTTCCCATGGATTCTGATTGACCACATTCCAGGCGAAGATAGGAAACATATGTTCCAGGGTTTTGTGCATCATTCTATTTTATGGAACAACAAATGTTTCATCTACTAGCCTATAGCAATAATGAATAAGGTCAACTCCACCTGTTCTCCCCACCTCTCAACTGAACTTTATATTTTCCGAAAATGATTTTAAATCTGTGTTCCTATGATGTGACATACATTTGCTTGCTGATGACACTGAAGGTATCCAGATTGAAATAGGAGCCTTTCTGATAATCAGGTATATACCCATTTAGGATTAAAAGCAAACAGAACAACCTATTAGGAACTATACAGATCTTTCAGTTTCCATTAAGCAGCCTAAATGCTGCATTCTTAATTAATTGAAGCTTGAAGTTATTCTTGCAAAATGTTGTTATGTAAAATATATTGTAATAGATGCAAGGCATATGGAGTTGCTATTCAGAATACTAGATCCATGTTGTCTTATTTCCCAAAGAAATATAATTCCAAATGGGCACTTGATATCTTTACATATTAGCTATGATTTCTCAGTGAAGCAACATTTTTACCCTATAAAACAGGGGTCCCCAACCACCGGGCCCCGGACCAGTACTGGTCCATGGATCATTTTGTACCAGGCCGCAAAGAATGAATAATCGTGATTAAAATATATATAAAAATATGTTTTTAGTAAAGAAATAGTAAAGAAGCCTTTTACTATTGGGGAAGAATTGATTTTGCCGGTCCTCGAAAAAGTGTTTCTGTGTGAAACTGGTCCCTGGTACAAAAAAGGTTGGGGACCACTGCTATAAATGACTCATCTTTAAATGCCAGCAGTACATAATAAAAAGTGCTGGATTTATCATATCATAGTTATGTTTTTAGGGAACAATCCAAAATAAAGGCAAATTATGGATTTGGAAATTTTCTTCCTCTAGACAGGGATAATCAGACTTTCTTAGACTATCATTTGATTGTTGAATCAGAAAAAGTTAGTTGATGTGAAGAGTTATTTTATTCCACATACAAAAAATATTGAATTGGGAGTAAATCGCAATATTTCTATATTGTGATTATTTAAGAATCACAACATTGTGGTGAAGCTCAAGTGTAGAATTTGCAACATATATACCGTACATGCATGCATGCATACATTTATTAATCTAATTTAAAGTATTATTAATCCAATTTAATAATGCCACTCATCTCAGAGAAAGGATTCGACAGCATACAATATTTTTCTTTTCAATACATCCCTTTTCTTTCGTTAATTTATCTAAAAACTGTCCAAATGCAATTTTCATGGTTTTATAATTGTTATCCATATTTAAAATGAAGATGAGAAATTATTATACATTTTAGTTAATATGTCAATCTTTTCTTAAAGGCTGAAAGAATTGCAAGCATACAACGAAAATTTGACTTAGCAAAAAAACCAACAGCACATTTTTCCATTACCAGCCTGGTCTACTTGATGCAACCCATGTCTACATGAACAAAGGAATGAACAGAGTATCAATGTGTTGGCATTTTTCTCCTTTTCAGTGACATATTTCCTATTGATTGATTTCCTATTTCCATTTATCAGAAATAACATTAGAATAGAATAGAATAGAATAGAATAGAATAGAATAGAATAGAATAGAATAGAATAGAATAGAATAGAAAAACAGAGTTGGAAGGGACCTTGAAGGTCTTCTAGTCCAACCCCCTGCCTAGGCAGGAAATCTTACACCACTTCAAACAAATGGTTATCCCACATCTTTTTTAAAACTTCCAGTGTTGGAGCATTCACAACTTCTGGAGGCAAGTTATTCCACTGATTAATTGTTCTAAATGTCAGAAAATTTATCCTTGGTTCTAATTTGCTTCTCTTAAATGTAACTTAGTTTTTATCCAAAGTAATTTACAGGATTGAGGATGATTGAGATAGCTCTCTTTTGCTTTGTTGTTTTAATTCAAAAGACATGCAGAAACTACTATCAGAGAGAGGACTGCTACTTCAGAGAAAGGTAGAGTTAATCCCTTGTTTTATAATTAACAATAACTTTAAATAATTACATTTCCCATATGGTATGTGCCACTTGGCACTTTGATTACTATTATAAAGTACAATAAAGGACAAGAACTTTAGAAGATGTTGAGATCAGGACTGAAAGATTAACCAGTCTTGACCCAGTCTTTATATTGATTACCTGCCCCTCCCCCATTATTTTACATAAAAATAAATGAATACAAATGCTTTAATGTTGGAGAAGATTTGTTTTCCTTCTGGATGACAGAAATATGCTTTCCTATATCTCTTTCTGACACTTTGTTGTTGCTGTTTTTTTTTCTCTACATAAAGCAGATTGCTATGGAAATGATGAATTGCTTTTGCCAGTGGTTTTCACTGATTGCTTTTAAAAGGATTGCAAGTCAGGCATTGGTCCTGATGTTAGTATATACTAATCATCATGCTTCAAAAACCCACTGCTGAGAATAGCAGGAAAAGGCTATAGCCATCATGTTCTACTTATGGGATCCGCAGAAGCAACTGGCTGATCAATGGAGAAACTGGTCATTGATCTGTAGGCCATTTAAAGCAGCAGAAGGAAATCAATGTGTAAATATGGAGCAATTATAACCCGAACTTCCAATTTGGGAGAGGGGGGATTCAAACTACTTTTAGTTGACTATTTTGGTTGGGATTAATGCACATCCAGCAAACAGATAGATTTCTGAGTTCTCATGGATTTGGTTGTATGGAATCTAGAACTCTAGTGGAAAAAGTGTATGCCTTTTCCAAGTCTTTTTGTAGCACCTTGAACTGCAAATATGTGATGCAGTAGACTTGATGTGCCCCAAGTGTTAAACACTTAACATCTCTAAGAAACCATCTTACAATTTAATTTGATTTTCCACAAGGATTATTTATGAAACCCTGCTTCCTGAATAGTGAAATGTTAGACTGCAATAAAAGATTATAGTTATAAAAGGTTCTGACTGTCACCAGGCATCAAAATGGCAACAGTTATGAGTAGATTTAATTCAAATGTTTGACAGTCCCAAATGCTCACCGATGCACTGAGCAATTCACTAATGATAGTATACATATATTCCCAGGGGAGTCTGAGTGGAGATGCACAGATGCTTTGAGCATACAGCTCATTCCCAGCAATAGCAAGGAATTCTCCAGTTTATGATTAATCAAAGGACTAGCTATCCTTTTATATAACATTGTTAACACCAGAGAACCAAGAGCATTGAAGATATTTAGTGCTCACTTCTGAAAATTCCTGACAATTCCATATTCCTGATTTTACAATATATAATTTAACTAATTTTATTAATAATGAAGCTGTGGGATATTGCCTGTGCTTATAAGCAGAGCCATCAGACAAGCAAGTATAATAATGAATGAAAATCTAGGGTTGAGAGACCATAATAGGAGTTACTAATTGGTGCAAGATATGGGTAAGGCTACTTGAAGAATGGAAGTTGTGCAATTTTGTTGCAGTTACTCAGTAATAATAAGCATTTTTGTTACTTTCTGTGACCAGTTTAGTTACATTAATGAATGCATATTACTGCTTAGGACCAAATTATATATTTGTTATCTATACTTTTCTATTAAGATGTTGGATTACAACAAGGGAAAAACAGGTTAAGTCAACCATCAACCATGGAAGATCACTTGGAGATTTTGGGTTGTTTCTATCTCACAAGATAAAAAAAAGAAAGATTCCTATGTAAGCGCCCTTGAACTCTCGAATGGTGAAGGATATGGTTCTGGCATGAAGACTATCATGGAAGTAGATAAATAAATAAAAGTCATTAAAATTGTGTTTATTCTAACAAGTATCAAAAGTAGAATCCCATATGGATTCATGGAAAATTAAGAGAGGATTCCCCCCATGCTTTCTAAGGAATTATTTGGCAAAAAAAGTGGTTTTTACTATCCAAAAAAAGTGGTTCCCTATACACTATATAATAAGGATGTGTCCATGCCTTCAAAACACACAGCCATTATTATTTCAATGAAAATTTTTGGTCATCCAGGTAGATGTTTGGAAGTTTGGAAGTTGAATCATGGCAACTGGACTTCTTTTCTTGTTGCATTTCACTGCTTATCCAAGCGGCTTCTTCAGTCTGAGCAAGTTGGTTTTGGGGTAATCAACATATATGTCTTCCAGGCAGGTTTCATTTCACACCTAAACTGGATAGGTTCATTAGGTGAATAAGCAGAGAGTCACTGGGATGAAAATGTTCCAATTCCTAAATCCCTATCCTAGGTTGGTTGTTCAGTGTGGCTTCTCTGGTGAACCTTGGAAGTGGCCTTAATCTTCCTGGGGACTGATGAAAGAGCAACATAAAAAATAGAGAACAGGTTGTGTCTGAGGCACCCAGATTTATTGAAAAAAGGGTTTTCCACTTTAGTTTAAATGGATTGCTTCACTTCTCTTTCAAACCGTCTATCTTTCCTATCCAAAAACCTCTCTGGAAGACATACATGGGGAGTCAAACTCAATTTCATTGAGGGCCACATCAAGGTTGTATTTGACCTCGGGGGTCAGGGTGGGCATTGCCAGCTTGATGTTAATCATGTTGGGGCCTCCTGTGGTGGCCCATGTGGTCTGCTAGCAAAAATGTGTTCCGATCTCTGTTGTCAGCTACAACAGCCTCCTGCAGCCCTCTGTCCAAAAAGATAGAACTTGGGTGGGCCATGTGTGTCCCCCTGGGTCCTATTTTTGGCTGTGACAGCCTCCAACAGCCCACTGCCAGTGAAAATGGAGTTCTGTGTGGCCCTCCCATGCTCTGTTTTCACTGACAAAGGCACCATGGGCTGATCCTTCACTGTTTCTAGGGCAGCCCTATGGACCAAATCTAAGCACCCTGCAGACCAAATCTGGCCTCTGGACCTTGAATTTGACACCACTGCCCTAATCAATTTGCTGAGACTGAAGAAGCTACTTGGATAGCAGTAAATGTTTCAAACCAGCAAGAAAAGAATTCCTGTTGTCATGACAACTTTCAGACAACCATTATTACTTATTAATTTTATTAATTAAGAAAATGTGTATGGTTGCCCAACTCACCCATGGTGATTTAGGGTAACTCACAGAAATAAAACCCCAAATACAAACCCCAATAAATTCTGGCTAAGTGACACCACTGAGTGACAATAATGAATAATGAAACACCACTGAGCAACAATAATTAAACAAACTACTTGATGTATCACCCTGGGATCTCTAGGCCTGGGGATAAAATAACCTTTTGAAAGAATATCAAGGTATTCTTTCATAAGAATGATTTTCCATAGCCATCACCCCTCTTTCATTCCTCTAGATAAATCTCCTTATTACAGGGTGAGCTGTACATACCCTTCATCCCTGTTCTGGTAGGTTGGGGAGATGTAACTGCAAAAAGACAGTCAGAACCTGGCCCCAAGCCACATAGAAATTTAAAGATGACAACCATCACTTTGAATTGGACCTGGAAGCAAAATGCCAGCCCTCTCAAGAGGTCATCAAAAGGTGCAACTAATGCCATTTCCATCCTATACACAGGTCTGAACTCTGATTGAAAAGAGTTTAGATAATCACTTTCATCCAGGAACTTCTAGAGTTGCAGCACAACTATCTTCTCAAAAACCGTCCCAAAAAAGAAAAAGTTGGGACAGGACAACAGTGTGAAATCTAGCAATGACCTCTTAGGAAGTGGATGGGTCACAGCCTCCATAAAGGCTGGGGCACCATTTCCTCCCCTAGAGAAGCATTCATCACCACCAAAACCCACTCACAGGTCATCTCTTGGAAAGCTTTCAGAAACCAGAGTGGTAATGCCACAGGTGGTTGTGTTCATACAGCCTAGGATCCTGCCCATTTCCTCGAGAACAACAGGATTAAACTGTTCCTGGATAACCAGACAAGAACCTGCCCCAGACATCTCTATTGAACAAACAGCCATGCTGATATCAAACTTGCAATCAACCCAAGCAACTTTGTACTCCAGAAAATTGGCAAATGCCTGCAGATAGACCTCTGTAGCCTCCTTCCACAGGAAGAAACAGGTCATTTTAAAGAAGGTTCCTGGTGACAATTGCCACAGGCAGAATTTAATGGCAGCTCCTACCCATGTTTGGTCAAATTCATTCTTCATCTTCCATGAGCAGTGCTCTAGAAATCTCTTAATTCATTTCATCCCACTCAAATCCTCCTCAAATCCTATAATGGAAAACATTATATATGGATTGGGAGAGCCACATGGCCACAATACTGTCCAAAGTTTCAATAACCTTTCTATTCCAGGCGGCAACTAGGAATTCAGCAGATACACAGACTATCCTTAGTTATAACCCCCCATTCCCTTCAAAAACCCACTCAGTCACCAGGGCAGTCCAATCTATTAGGTACTGACTCTGTATAGAAGAGAACAGTTCTAGAGACGTTCATAGCCACCAAGATACATTATGAAAAATGAACCAAATTCTAGATCAAGGTTCACCAATTCTAGATCATGTAGGCACCGCTCTGAAGAGAATATCATATTAGTATGTGACCACTATTCGTAGCTGGCTCTGGATGACCTGGGACATGGCCATGGATCTCATGATTTCCATGAAATCCTGAGCTATCTACAACTTCCAACTGTTCCTCCCAGTGAAAAGAAGATAATCCTCTAAGATCCACGTGAATTAAACATACATAAATCAACTACGTTCTCTCTTCTCTATTTTTGTCTGTCCCTCTCCACTCTTCCAAATCTCCACTTTTGTGCAATTCTGCAACTACTTGTCTAACCACTCATTCCTACCATCCTTTCAGTATAGTTCTCTAATTCCACTAACCCACCTCAATATCCAAAAGCCCTTCAAAAAACACCATCAACACCTATTTATACATGTGATATGAAAAGAAGTCAGCTATTATAAATATTTTTATTAATGTTATGTTGGGAATCAAGGACAAAATAGGGCACAGATCAGGGAAATTGCTTTACCTTCCTTCAGAGTTTTTGTAATGTAAGCTCCTAGATAGCAAAATATCTGCTAGCTTAATTTTCTTAAAAGAAGGCAAGCATTTCTGAAGAAATTAGTCTTGTACTGCCATACAATACAGTTAAAGATGTTGTGGTTCCCTTTTTAATGGGTCGCCCTCTAAAAGAAAGGACAGAATTCATGTGTGAGGACAGAATTCATAATAGAACCAAGTGCCATCTATTATTTGTATACATTGCAGATTACTATACTGGGATAAAAGCCTTTTGTACAATACAGCTTTGATATGGCACAATCTTTGGCAAAAATAGAAGGAAACTGGATACCTCTACAGTTGATAGACATATCAAATGTTTAGACTATGAGTTTAGGCTCATTATTGTACTATTTATGTCAAGCTCTTGGGGACTTCATAATCTCTGAATTTTTGAAAGAGATAATAACTCCCCAGAACATAGGTTAAAAGTTTGCAGCTTTTTTATTTTGCAAAGTTGATAAAACACATTTAAATTAATAGTCTCTTTGGGAACCTGCTGCTATTGTTATGTGTGTTTTCTATTTTTATTCTATGTTCCATGGAAAACTATGCAGAAAGAACATTTTTGCAAAATCAGCACTGGATAAAAATAATTTAATAAAGCTTTAATATTCTTGTCTTCAGGTTTTGGAAAGGCCTTCACTTATCTTTCTATGTTCTACATGTAATGATAATGTTACTTAAAGGCCCTGTCACACTGCCCAATGGATGCAAAACGTTTGTAAAAAGGACACAGCAGATGAGAAAAATGTTCCAGCGATCCATTGTTATCCGCTCTCAAAAAGGGCCAAAATTTGCATAACAGAGCACGGATAACACGCCGAAAGGAACGGACGGGGGAGACGCACGAGCGCGATGGAAGCGGGATGACGGAATGAAGCATCCTTCTTCGCATCCTCTAGTGGCATCCTCTAGACATTCCCTCTAATCCGAGATAGGTCCCTCTGCGAACGTTTTTTCCATTTTAAATGCTTTCTGCTTGTTGCTGCCTCGCTTTCCACTCCTTTCTCCCGTCCGTGGCTACTAACGGCTGCGCAGTCCGTTTCCGCATCCGTTCCCGCTTCCTCCCTGCGTCCGTTTACTGCTGGAGCAATTCGAGTTCGCGGATGCTCAGCGGATGCCTAGCAGATATAGCGGAGCGTAAACGATGACTGGCAACGGCATGCAGAACAGATGTTCCACCTGTATGCCTAGCGGATTGCATGAGACGGACGCGTTGTGATACATTTCCGCTTCAAAAGTTTTGAGAAGCTCAAAACCTTTTGAGTGAGATGAAATGTCAATATGACGGATGCTGTGGAATGCGATATAGAAGAGAAGCAAAAACGGAGCAGTTGAGTACAGAATGGAGCATCGCATTACACCAACGGATGGTAAGTGTTTTTCTCCATTTTACATCCTCTTTCCATCCGTTGGTGCAGTGTGACAGGGGCTTTAAATAAGGTAATATTTCCCATTTTATGTTTCTCATTTTTCTATTTGCAAGTTCATTCTGGTTCCTTCTATGAATGGGCTTGAAAAAAAAAATGGTGAAATATTGACTTAAAGTCAGAAATCCATTTGTGAAGCGCAATCCTCAATACTGTTTTCAGCAACAGAAAGATTCATCTTGAACCTGAATTTTAGTAGCATAAAATACCCCACAAACCCTGAAATGCTACTCAGTGGGAGAGGATACAAAGAGACAGTCACATAACAATGATTAATGGGGTATTAGCTTGAAGGTGGGGAGTGAGAGAGAAATAGTTCTGATTCCTTTGAGAAATGAGAAGAGGGAACATCTCCCAATTCCTTCAGACAGTTTGCTTAATGGACCCTAATGGGTTTAAATAATGTCAAAAGCAGTTTGAAAAATAAGAAGGAACAACAAAAACATCACCTCTTTGTCTATCCCTTACATAATAAGGAAATGGAAATCCCATCTTTCCTCTCCCATTGGGGCTCTCAGTGACTGAGATTGGAACCCTGTGTATGAATCTCCTTGGCTTCTGCATTTGTTCTCATTTTGTCACCAGGCATTTCTGTTTCAATTGCTTCAAAGGATATCTCAATAACAACCCTGCTCTGCTCAAGGAGACAAAGACAAATGATGTGATTCCTGTTTTTTTTCCTAGTTTTAGCATCTGTGTTTTCTTTAAAATAAAACTGCTAAAAATCAAATGCATGCATGTGCCCATCCATGCATATACACAGAAAATTTAAAATTATATTTTCTCTCATTTTAATAAAATATTATAGATTAGATACAGATTTTATGAAGGATACCCAAGCCCCAAGAAGAAAAAGATCTTCAATATCTAACAATTTTTTGTGGTCTTCCAACCAAACTAAAGGTTTTGGCTTCTATCTTTGCAATCTGTTCCATCCCTACTAGTGATAATTAAATTATCATAAAAATGAAGCACCTAAGAAAAATATGCCATTTATTCTTCATCTCATCCAGACAAGACAAGAAGAAAGTTCTTTTCTGTTTCAAATAGCCTCATAGATGATACTGCACTCAACTTTGCCTCTTGTATTAATACTTGAAAAAGAGATATAATAATCTCAGATATTCTTGCTTACATACTGTAGATCCATATGTATCCAATATCGATCAAAAGTTTAGACAATATTTATTTGGGAAAGGAAAGTGAAATGATGATGGTGTTGGATTGGGCTGAATTGAATTGAGTTAAAACTCAGAGGCCCTATGTGGTTGAAGTATGCTCTGCAGCTCTAGCTGGCATGGTCAATATGCTGCTGTTGCCTGAAGCATACATGTTGAACATCTTAATGAAAGAACTCTTAGAGCACGATTTCTCAATTTTCTGTCCCCTGGATGTGTTAGACTGCAGTTCCATCATTCCTAACCAATTCAGGTAATTTTCTTGGCTATTGCAAAGGTTAAGAGTTGTCGTTGATACATTGGAAAGATGCTATGGTGAGGGATTTGCTTTTTTCATTTACTTATTTATTTAGAAGATTTATATATCCAGTCAAACAGCATGACATTAGGTGGCATACAAAATCATTAAATAAAAATACAGATGAATAATATCACATACCACTAAAGGAATTGAAACAATTAAATAGTGATTGGGACTAAAATATATTATACTGTATCTCACATCTCAGTTCTGATCTAAGTGTCCAGGGAAAAAGCTAGGTCTTAACTGCCTTTTTAAAAGGCCTGCAGGGTCAGGGCCAATGTTATTGATGAAGATGTATAGCCCCTAATTGTTTTAAAGAACCTTGAAAGATTGACTGAGTTATAGTCCCTGCATACTCTGTGTCTGAGGAAAGGACATGGAAGACATCCAAGACACAATTTTCACTCTTGAAGGTCTGCTGGCATGCTTGGACAGGCAGAGAATTGCAGAAAACACAAGAGAGCACTAAAGGAAAATGCACACGAGATCAGCTCCACACAAGCTATGTGCTCCTGGCACTATTATTCATTACAAGGTCTAATTTATAAACTCTATCCATGTTTATAAACTCAGCTCTCCTGATGGAAATGAAAGCACAAATTCAGTCAGCAAATTCTTCACTTTCCAGGTTTTAATTAAAATCATAGGCGTTAAAGAGTGAAAATGTCTTCACGGAATGCAAGTCTAATGAAGTATTTTCTCACACAGCACAAATCTGTGTGTGCAGTCCCAAATCACTGATATTTGGGTGCCTAAATAAGAACTAAACAACCTCCTGGTAGCAGGGAGATCAAAATGTAGAAATTAGAAAAACAAATTAGCCTGCAATTTGTTACAAACCAGTTGCTAAGAAAGGGTGGAAAAATAATAACAAAGGAGAAGGGGAGGAGTTACAAAATATGATAACTTAATTCACTATCTAGATAAAAAGATGAGTGAAAAGCAGATGAAAAGAAGATGGCCAGCTGGGAGTAATCAGAGAGAGGGAGTCAGGGAATAATAGTTGAAGAAAACTTTATGTCACACAACTTTATGAAGCTGTCCCTGTACTACTTTCAGTACTGATTGTTGTTTCAGGCAGGAGTCTCCTTGTATAGAGTAAGGAAGAAGACCTTGGCATAGAGAGATTAGATCTATTACTGAAGCAATGAGAAGAAAATGATGGCTTAAGTCTAAAATGAGCAGAAAATATTCATAAGTAGCACATGCAGACACTTCTCTAATCCACTGAATTACAAGCAGAGGAAATACATCACTATCAGATTTTCAAGATTCTGTTATTAAAGCCGCTCTCAATAAATAATCTTAACTTTCCTTTGGAGTTGATTGTCTTTGTGGTGGGGCTGGTTTCTTGACAGTTTTAATGTGCTGTGCCTCCTCATCTTCTCATACCCTTGTGAATTAAGGAGATGTCTAAGCCACATATGCATACTTTTTGCCTGTTGTTATCATGTTATTATCTTATTTTCTTTGGGAATGTATCTGACCTCCCATTTTCCTTATTCTATATTCTCCCAATTCTGGAAACTACTGAATTCAAACATGTCTTCTGCCACTGAGTACTTGTTTCAAGGAAGAACCTAGGGTCATAAGAAGGGGATGGCCAGAATTGGATAGAAACTTTCAGTCAGGATATGAAATAAAAACTGAGTTGCAAAATGGATGTAACATTTTGCATTGTAGAAGGTAGATATCTAATGGAGCTCCATAAAATGATTATGGAATCTAATTCTTTGTATCATTTTCCCTAGAGTTTTAAGACTAGAAATGGAAATTGTAAATTTCTGGGATTAAAAAACAACAACATCCCTATACCTACACAAATTGAACTTTGTCTCTTCAGGACTAAGTCTAAGGTGACATACTCTCTGCATGGGGAGGTAGCCACAGAACATTTTACTTAACTATCTATGAAGTTTAAGATATCTGACTGTTTTCCCTGAAGATATATTTATTCTGATATAAATATCAGAAAGTGTCAAGAGAGAATTAGTATTTTCTGATGAAGAGCAATGAAGAAAATTCACTTGAAACTAATATAATTCAACAGAGCACAAAACAGCAGGGACCTGGATTAGCATCCTTAAAATCCAACTGTCTCTCTGAGAAAGTAGATCACATGACAGTTCTAAGCCCAAAGAGGGTTTATGGAGATTTCTGCTTGGTAAATGTTTAAATATACTACTTATGATCTATATACGTGGGTATGTACAAATGCATATGTATTCATACTCATATTCCTTTGGTGTATTATTGCCTACTTTTCAACTACCAACATGATAATTCTAGATATATAACATTATTTGAATTTGAAGGTGGCAGATACAGTGACATCCACAGGGAGAATTACAAATTCCCATTTCGTAACAGTATGACCTTGGAATAGCCTGAAGGAGCACTTAGTACACTGCAATTTTTAATCAAGTACCTGTTTAAAATATGTATTGTCCAACTTCCTTTAAATTTAGGACATGGCAGGGGTGGGAGTATCTCCAACTATAAAACTTAGAAACTTTTGGTTTCGTTCCCAATGAATGATCCAGCAAAAGAGTAGGTGTATGTGGAAAACGTTTTCACTGTAAAACTTTAGATAGCTTTTTTGAAAGATTGGAATTCTGCAGGATCTCTTGGGAAATGCAAGTTATCTGGCTATCTCACTCCCAATCCAGAAATTGTGTTCTTTTAAGACCTTCTATGCTTATATATACACAAATTAGAATGATCAGCAACTCTCATATTGTTACTTGATCAAGGATTCTTAATCAAGTTTCCTTTCTAATTTTCAGTTGTTTGCAAAAGCTGTTTATTGTAGGTTCCATTTCCCAAATATGTATCAATGTATACTACATGGTTTTAAAGGAATACCTTTTAGTTTTAAAGGCCCTGTCACACTGGCCGACGGATGCAAAACGTTTGTAAAAAGGACACAGTGGATGAGAAAAATGTTCCA
>BHFT01065635.1:0-17789 GCA_004320025.1 Laticauda laticaudata | reverse complement strand
GGAACATTTTTCTCATCCGCTGTGTCCTTTTTACAAACGTTTTGCATCCGTCGGCCAGTGTGACAGGGCCTTAAGGAGCAATGTCTAATATCCTAAGGAAGAGCGAATGGAATAGAATAGAAAATAGTGTAGCATAGCATAGCATAGCATAGCATAGCATAGCATAGCATAGTATAGCATAGAACTGGAAGGGACCTTGGAGGTCTTTTAGTCCAGCTCCCTGCTCTGGCAGGAGATCCTATACCATTTCAGACAAGTGACTGTCCAGTCTCTTCTTTAAAACCTCCCCACAACTTCTGAAGCTGTTCCACTGGTTGATTGTGCTCACTTTTAGGAAGTTTCTCTTTAATTCCAGGTTGCTTCTCTCCTTGATTAGTTTCCATCCACTATTTCTTATCCTGCCTTCAGGTGCTTTGGAAAATAGATTGATCCCCTCCTCTTTGTGGGAGCCCCTCAAATACTGGAAGACTGCTATCATGTCCCCTCCTAATTCTTCTTTTTTTTAGACTAGCCAAACTCAATTCCTGCAACCATTCTTCATACATTTTAGACTCCAGGCCTTTGATCATCTTCTCAGAACTTTTTCCAAAGTCTCAACATCTTATTTTGTAGTGTGGTGAACAAAACTCGATGCAGTATTCCAGCTGTGGCCTTTACTAAGGCTTTCTAAAGGCTTAGTTTATAAAGGCTTTATTAAAAAACAAACAAACAGGTTATATATTCAGAGAATCTTACCAGCATATAGTTGAAGCATATTTACTTATCCTAATCCCAAAGAGAGTTTTCTAGATCCCATTTAATCTTTTTTTTTCTGAGTAATTTGGATACAACAATTTTCTAACTCTCTTTGTGAGTCGGTTGAATGGGTCTGTATGAGACAAGTATTGTTTTGATTCTCGCTCAAGGTATATCAAGTCCTTAATTCAAAAAAAGGAAAAGATTGCCAGGCCATGGCAAATTCACCTGGATGATTCTTAATTATTTTCTGGTTGATAGAACCTCCAGGGTGATTATTATTATTACTTTATTGTCAGAGTACAACATAAGTATAATGCGACTGGCTGAGCCTCCCTTCGTGCACACCCCCCCAACACAACTCACAGTGAGGACAGAAATCCAGAGCCCAGTCCCAATCTTATTACACTATGTGACCTTATTGCACAACATGCCAGTCCTGCAAGTCTGTCCTACAATGTTGACATGAAGTTATTTTCCATTCAGGAGTCTGACAGCCCAGGGGTAGAAACTGTTCTTCAGCTTGTTGGTGCAGCTGGCTATGCTTCTATATCTCTTATCCGATGGTAGGAGAGTGAAGAAGTGCTGACTGGGATGTGAGTCATCCCTGAGAATTTTCCTCACTTATCTAAGGCAGTGAGCCCTAGGGAGATCATCTAGAGGTGTCAGGGGACAGCCCACAATGTTTTGTGCTGTGCTCACCACTCTCTGTAATATCTTTTAATCCGTGGCTGTCAAGCTAGCAAACCACACTGTCATACAATATGAGAGGACACTTTCTGTCATGCCCTTGTTAGAGTTGGACTCTGAGGGAGAGGAGGAACAGCCGACAGGGAGTGGAGGTGGGGCTCCGGAGGTTGTGGAGGAGGCTGGGGAAGGGCAGAGAGTGGTTGGGCAGTCAGAGGAAGAACCAGGCCCATGTCCTCTTCATCCCAGGGCACGCAGGGAGGAATGGAGAAGAAAACAACATGGCTTACGAGAGAGGAAGCAGCCATGATCTCCTTCATTGGTTGCAGCTGAGGAGAATAGTATATAAGAGAGATAGTCAAAACACAGCATTGCCAGAAGCAAAGTGTGTTTTATTTTGGGCTGAAGTTATCTTGGTTGGTGTCCTTCCAACAGACTGTGCCTTGTTATCTCCTTGAAGTTGGTAATTACTTATCCTGGTCTGTTGTTGGAAGTTCCTTCATTATAGTTTGTTTTAGTTTTTTATTTCACCTCTATCTGCTCATTAAGTTCGGACTGTATTGCTTTCTTTTGAAGACTATTTTTGAGTACGTTTTATCTCCAACTGAGAATAATTGAACAGTGGGGCCAAGTTGGAGGCATTAAAGGACATTTATTTACATTTTGGATTTTGTTATGTTTGTGTTACACTCTGGATCATCACACTTTCTATTGTGGACCGGTAAAAGGAGATCATCAGTCGTTGTTCCACTTTATTCTTTTCACAAAACCCTGAGGAAACAGAATCTCTGTTGGGCCTTTCTGGCCACCTGGGTTCTGTTGATTTTTCAGGTAAGATATTCGCTGAGGTAGACTCTCAGGAATTTAAAGGAGAAAACTCTCTCCACACAGACCCCCTCAACGTAAAGTGGGACAGGTTCCTCTCTCTTCTTCCGGAAGTCTAACACCATCTCCTTTGTCTTGCTGATGTTCAGATGCAGGTTGTTTTCCAGGCACCATGAGGATAATTTTTGAACCTTTCCCCTGTACGCTGTTTTGTCTCCACCTGTAATGAGACCCAATACGGTGGTATCACCTGTGAACTTAATGATCACAGTAGATGATAGCTGACGATACGTAAGGATCACACATCATTTGTTTTTTTTTTGTTTTTAGCAAGACTTCACAGTAGGCTATATTTTTAATGGGAATCGGGATGAGGTAAATGAGATTAAATTTTAGTTACTATTTTATGATGTTCCCTTTTATGGTTGATGTTTCCAAGTCTGTAATCACCTACGTAAAACTGCCAGCAGAAAAGGGAAGTGCTCACTCTGGCATGGAGTCCAAAGCACTTCTTCCAAAACATGTTTGAAGCATGTGTGGATCCAACCATCAGGTGACTTGGCTTCATTCTTCAGAGGGATGAGTTATCTCTCTTTATCAGGAGCCACCGATAACACTCATCCATGCTAATGCCATTAACATTGGAAGCACGAAGCACTGAAGCATTAAAACATCATGCTTCAAATGTTTTTTTGAAACTGTTTCCAATGATTAGTCTTTTTTTACCCACTGCCGAACTGAATTTTTTTTTTTTAATAAAAGAGACCAGATGGCACTATTTTTTTCTGTCCAGAAACCCTTGCCAGAAAGAATTCTGAATCCTGCGCTGTACTACACATACGCTCTAATTTCAAATTGTCTAACTGAAATGGGATAATTCTGTTGAGCCTGTTTAGCTGTTTTCCACAACTTCAGGAGCAATGGTGGGTAGAGACCAGCTGAATCAGAAATCCTAGACCAAGCCAAGTCCAAAAATGCTAGAGAAGCCTGGCACTCAGACAAATCAACTATCAACAGGTACATAGAAATAATAATAACAACAACAGAATAATAGTGTTGGAAGGGATCTTGTATGTCATCTAATCCAACTCCTTGTCCAAGCAGGAGACATTACACCACTTCTAACAGATGGCAGTCCAGTCTCTTCTTGAAAGCTTCCAGGGATGAAGTTTCCACAACTTCCAAAGGCAACTTCTGTTCCATGGTTTGATTGTTCTCATGGTCAGAAAATTTCTCCTTATGTCTCGGATGAATCTCTCCTTGATTAGTTTTTATCCATTATTCCTTGTCTGGCCTTCAGGTGCTTTGGAAAATAGCTTGACCCCTTCCTCTCTGTGGCAGCCCCTCAAGTATTAGGAGACATNTCCATTATTCCTTGTCTGGCCTTCAGGTGCTTTGGAAAATAGCTTGACCCCTTCCTCTCTGTGGCAGCCCCTCAAGTATTAGGAGACATGCTATCATGTCTCCCCTGGTCCTTCTCTTCACCTGACTAGCCATGGAACAGTTCTTCATATGCTTTAACCTCAGGGATGGGATCCGATCGGTATAACTACTGGTTCTGTTGCTCTGCGTCGCATGTGCATGCGTGTGCACGAGTCATGTGAGTTGTGTGAGTGCAATTTATGATCTGCTAAGCTACCTGGACAGCTGAGCAGCGCTGTGTGCAAGTGCACAGCGGTTAGAAAAGCCCTTTTTTCCTGCTTTTTCAACTGCAGCTGTGTTGTACAAAGCAGCTGTGGTTGAAAACCCAGGAAATAAAGGTCAGATAAGAGCCCCAGCAGGCAGGTGGGCCAAAACAGCAGCAGACATAGAACTGGTTCTATATATGCTCTCTGTTTGCTGCTTTTCATAGCAACCGGTTCTACAGAAGTGGACAGAACGGGGAGAATCCCACCCCTATTTAACCTCCAGTCCCCTAATCATCTTTGTTGATCTACTCTGCACTCTTTCTCAACCTGTGGGCCACCTGGAGAGATGGCTCTGTATGCCACTTGAAGCATGTGTGCCATAGTTTCGCCATCAGGGTTCTAGAGTCTCAACATCATTTTTATAGTGTGGTGACTAAAACTGGATGCAGTATTCCAGGTGTGCTCTTACTAAGGCTTTATGGAGCAGTACTAGCACCTCATGGTTACTAACAGTTCTGTGGGTGTAGCTTGGTGGGTGTGGAGGGGAAGAATATACTGTAAAATCCCCATTTCCTCCCCACCCCATTAACCTGCTTTCCAGCTCCGTTCTCCTGTGCAGGGCAACCAAAGAAGACACAGCCGATTAGCTGTGGGAGTGGTTTGATGTTCGTGGTGTTTTGTGGGCGTGGTTTGGTGGGCATGGCAGGGGAAGGATACTGCAAAATACCCCTTCCCTCTCCACCCCACTGACCTGCTTTCCAGCTCCATTCTCCTGTTCAGGGCAACCAAAGAAGACCCAGTTGATCAGCTGGGACTCAATGGGAGGCAGAGAAGAGATGGGTTGGCGGGGCCAGTCAGAGGTGGGATTGGCTGGTTCTCCAAACTAAATTTAATTCTCCAAATTAAATTTTCACTACCGGTTCTCCAGAACTGGTACGAACCGGCTGAATCCCACCTCTGAACAAAGGGATTGAATCAAGTTCATTTTGGTCCCAAAGTTCTGAAATTGCACTTGGTATCTTCTTGAAAGAAGAAAGTCAATTAGTCACACCAACTTGTTCCTGTGTTCCTTTGTGGTAGCTCTTCCGAAACACAAAAGTCCACATTTAATAGAGTTGGTGGGTGTCAGGAGCTAAAAAAGCACCTTGGATAATGGAGTAGCAGCTGCTGCCTGCTGGAATAATAGCCGAAACACAATGAGCCAATTGATGGAAAGAACAAAAGATCTTGGACAGTGCCAAGTGGAGATGAAAAGAAGTCAAGGGCCTTTGATCTCAGCAACAGTTAGCACAGCAGGAACTCCGCTCTCTTCTTCAATGAGAGAAAATAACATTTTGCTCAGCTTTCATTGATTAGAGCCCTTTCAAACTGACAAGGATGCTGCATTTAAGGGACATTGCAATTGAAAAGAAAGTTGGTTTTGGCATAAGCACTCCATCCCTGGAGGTGGTTAAGAAGAGACATGCCTGAAATGGTACAGGGTCTCCTGCTTCATTGGGGTGGTGGGAGGGTTGGATTAGAATAGTGGCCCCCAACTTTTTGGGTAGCGGGGACTGGTTTTGTGGAAAGAGGTTTTTCCACAGACCAGGTGTGTGTGTGGTGTTTCATGGACTTCCTGCATCCTATTCACTTGTTTTCGTGGACCAGTTTCTGACATGGTGCAGGGGTTGGGTGTTGTGGCCCACCAGCAGCCAGCCGAGCTGGTGGTAGACTCAGACAGTGAGGAGGTTGGAGAGGAACATGGCCCAGTCCTGGAGTCTGGGGAAAGCTCTGATGAGGGCTCTGCATCGGAGGCAGAGATGGGGCCAGTTAACCATCCGACGGTTATCAGCTGCCTTTGGAGTCGGAGATCACTGGGAAAGAAGAACAGCTGGAGCCTGTTCTCTATGTGCGCATGCACAGAGCTGCCAGGAGAAGGGAACAGTTAAGGAACAGGGGTTGAGTCAGGAGTAAAGACACAGGTGGACAGTGAATGGCTCCTCCCAGAAGGAATAAAGAGGAGCAAAAGGGGAGTGGTGTCTGCAGGAGACAATTAGTTCAGTTCATGAGGGTGAAGATTTGTTCCTGATTTCTTGCCAAGTAATTGCTGCTACAGTGTGGCGTTTGGAACCTATTGGCCTGGCAATTCTCCCAGCCTGATAAAGGTCTGTCATTCTGAAATCTCGTGAAAGACTGTTGGCCAGGACTTTTCTGGAGAGGAATTCCCTTTCACCTAAATAAAAGGGGTTTTATCGGGATGAAGAGTCGAGAAAGTCTGCGGAGTCCAGGGAGGGCAACCCTGCCCCCGCCCTGGTGCAAGAGGCTGACTAGGCCATGCAACCAAGCAGAGAATCCTTTGCTAAAGTTTTTGAAGTCCAGCCCTGATTGTCACCAGTCGTTTTCATAGCTTTCCAGCCTTTTGAACAGCTATTTTTGGTGGAGGGAAATTGCACCCAACCGAAAATGGAGAAGTGCTCCGACAGGAAACACAAAAATAAATAAATATGTCCTTTTCATCTCATGTCTGGATTCTGATGTCAGCAATTCTGTCTTTTGGACTAAGTTTTCATTGCTCCTTCATAGTTCCTCGGAAGCAGAGGTGGCAATTTTGAGGAGGCTGCCTGGCTGGGTACAAAAAGCCCCCCTCGTTTCTTGGAACTCTCCTCCGTGCGTAAATGTATTCATCCATTTCCAGTTGGATGAATGGAAAATAATGACATTTCGGTGTTACTGAGCGTATGCAAAATCCCAAACTGTTTTCTCATGTCGTCCTCATGAAACATAGATTTATGGCGAGTTAAGGTTAACATAAGCCTACCGATATCCTTGGAGGAAAGTAAGGTGTGAGTCTGACACAACACTGTGTGTGATCTAATTGTTTCTGATTTAGGGCCTGGAGATCCTTGGGACCAATTTCTGCCTGGTGTTTCTGCTCAACTGGTAAGAATTTGTCTTCTTCGGGAACCTCAAAGGTGGGCCAAACAATCAATGAATCAGAATAAAGCTGTAAGGGACCTTGGAGGTCTTCTAGTCCAGCCCCTTTTTCAAGCAGGAGGCCCTCTACCATTTCAAACAAGTGACTGTCCAGTCTCATCTTAAAAACCTTCTGTGATGAAGCATCTGCAACCTCTGAAGGCAACATCTGTTCCACTGGTTAATTGTCCTAAATGACAGGAAATTTCTCCTTCATTTCAGGTTGCTTCTCTCCTTGATCAATTTTTTTAAATTTTATTTTAAATTTTATTTATTTTTGTCAAGCGATTATAAGATAACAGGTAAAGTATAAACATAGTTATGAACACATGAAATTGATAAGAAAAATAAAAAGAAACAATAGGACAGGGACGGTAGGTACATTGGTGCGCTTATGCACGCCCCCTTTCCATCCATTGTATCTTCTCTTACCTTCTGGTGCTTTGGAAAATCAGTTGATTCACTCCTCTCTGTGGCAGCCTTTCAAATACTGGAATACTGCTATCATGTCACCCCCAATCCTTCTTTTCTCTAGACTGGCCATATTCAGTTCCTGCAATTGTTTTTTGCATGTCTCCAGGCCTTTCATCCTTTTTGTCATGCCCCTGTCAGACTCTGAATCCGAGGAGGAAGACAAACAGCTGACAGGGAGTGGGAGTGTGGCTCCGTTGGCTGTGGAGGAAACTGGGGAAGGGCAAAATTTGGCTGTGCAGAGTAGGGAAGAGGTAGAACAAGAGAGGAGTTCAAAGGAAAACTCAAGCCCACCCCCCTCAGGCCCACCCCCAGGGCATGCAGGGAAGAATGAAGAAGAGAGCAATGTGGGTTGCATGGCTTATGGGGGAGGAAAGGGTCCTGATACCTTTCATTCGCCATAGCTGTGAATGAGAATTTAAAAGAACTGAATGCTGACTGCGGCAGCTGCTGGGAGCAAACGTGACTTTATCCTGTGTTGTCGTTGCTTATCTGTGTTCCCAGCATCCTCCCAACCGTGCTGATTTCTTGCTGTGCCTTCATGTCTGGAATTCTTGCTCCTGCCCTGCCAAACTAATTACCTCATCTTGCCTTGATTGGACTTATAGTTTTTGTTGACCACGTTTTGGACTTGATTCCCTGCAGTCAAAGGCTGTTCCTAGGAGAGTTTTTATCCAGCTCAGAACGTAACCAGGACATTGGGGGCAAAGTTGGAGCTATTAAAGGGACTCTTATTGATTATCTGACTGTGTTGCCTTTGTGCCACACCCCTTTGGGTTATCACAATCTTCATTTCTTTTCTCTGCACTTTTTCCAAAAGTCTCAACATCTATTTTTGTCAGGCGATGACCAAAACTGGATGCAGCATTCCAGTTGTGGTTTTACTAAGGCGGTTTTACTAAGAACTAATATTTCATCTGGTTTTGATTCTATGCCTCTATTTATGCCACCAAGGATTGTATTAGCTTTTTTGGCTGCTGCTGCACATGGCTGGCTCATGTTTAAGGGATCATCCAAAATCCCTCTTAGAATTCTTGTTTATGAGCCAGGTTTCGCCTCATCTGAACTTGTACTTTTGGTTTTTCCTGCCTAAGTTTAAAACCTTGCTTTTCTCCACATTAAAATTTTCCTTTTATTGGATGGGGCTCATTGTTCAAGTCTGTTGAGATCTTTTTTGGATCCTGTCATGTCCTTCCTCCTACCTTTGAATGGCATCCCCTCAGATCCAGGGATCAGTTTTATTTCTTTCTTTTTAACAACCCTTAGGGTGGACCCATTGTGAGCTGCTCCTTTGTATAATCTGAAGATTAATGAATGCAGAGTTCCATTGTCTCTGACTCTGTGATTTATATGGTAATGTTATTTGTGGTTTGGATTCTGTACCTTTAACCTTGTTTGCATAAATAGGATATACAGTATAAACTGCTCCATGTTGGCTTGGCTTGGAGTAATGCATGCATCCTATAAATAAGTAATTTTTTTTTTTTGCTGATCTTCTCTGTTCAGGAATGCAGAGCTATCATGTCACAATGTTCTCTGATCACCCTCCTTGGTCTTCCCACCTAAGAGATCTGTTCATATTTTGGAGATGTTTTATTTCAATATGCATGTCCTTGATTTGCTAGGTACCCTTACAAAGTTTTGCAGGTAGTCATGTTTGAGTCACACCAATGACAGTTTAGGCACTTTGATTTTCAGGCACAAACAACCAGAACCACTCATGGACAACCTTAATTAATAACTTCATTGTTTACCACCTACGTTACAAGAACTGCTTGTCTTCCCTTGGGAACAACCAGCTAAGATTTCATGCATGGATTACTACAAAATATGGGATAAATTTTATGGTTGGTTAGAAAAGAGGAAGGATCAAGACAATAAGAAATGATTAAATGTATTTACATATATATATATATATTATATAGAAAGTAAATTTGTATGATTTTTATATGTGAATTAGCAATGTAAGACAAATATGTGGGGTAGGAGGATTGTACCATGTTCAATGTTTTTAATGTATTTTTTTGGTTTTTGTTTGTGTTTGTTCAACAAAATCTTTAAAATTTAAAAAAAAGATTTCATGCACGGTGATTCTAAGCTAGGACCTCACTTGACTTCTCCTTTCATCCTAGCTGGCAGTTTCCCAGCATCAGTATGTATTTTGCCAGAAAATTTATTTCTCCAAATGCACAGAAACACATTTATGGAGACCTATCTGAAAGGTCTTTGAACTCACTGTTTTGCTTTGGACAGAGATAATAAGGGTGACTGAATTATTCCTGGGAAAAAATATCTAGACTTTCACTCAAGACTCACAAGGAAGGGAAAACATCAACATTCAACCAGAGGAATAAGTTTATTTTATATTCACAGAAAACAAGCAAGTTAATTTATCAAGCTTGCCTCTTTCTTGCCTTTCCTTCTACACACTCTTCCACTTCCACATACCTCTACAATCCAAATTCTTCAAAATTCTTCTTGCACCCCTGAATAAACCTTTATCTTTCAGATGGAAAAATCACAATTCTCTTCCAAAAGGGAAATTAGAGAACTTTTGGAGCACATTTTGAGACCAGGAGGGGAGGGGGTTGATCTGGGCGTCCTCACCCCATTTCCTCCTATAACGAAAATGCTTAATTGGGATTTTGCTACGCCTAAGGTTTGTGGCAAATATTTTATTGAGAAAAGCTACATTAACGTATGTATTTAAGGGGTGCCCGCATATATATCGGTGCCACTGTAGGCACCCTATCAAAATTTGTGTAATTATGTGTCAGAAAGGATTTATATGTCTATTTGTCTGTGAGGCTGGTCTTTTGTAATTTAAGCAGCAATCCTGCACGAGCTATTGCAGTTTTTGGTCAATCAATTTCATGACTCATTTTCTGGAATGGAAAAAAGCCACAGGAGTCTGTAGCCTTCAGATGTGCCCCCCTTCCCCTTACAAATAACAGGTGCATATCAGAGGAACCCATGGAAATTATTTTTTTTTAAAAAAAAAATCACCTACAGTCCAATTCTTGGCATCTTTTTTTACTCCAAAGTAAGATTTCCAAAATACAAACAGAGCATTGCAACTTTACTGTGTTGACCCGGGGCATGGCACAAAAGCAACAAAGTCACAAAAATAGGTAAAGTCCCTTTAATACCTCCAGTTTGGCCCCCAATGTCCAGTTATCTTCAGCTGGAGAAAAGAAAACTCTCCCAAGAACAGTTTTTAAAGGGAAGAAATTCAGTCCAAACCCAAAGTACATATAAATTATAAATAAAAAATCAACACAAACCACGCTGCAGCAATTAACGAGACAAGGCAGGATAAGGAATTGCAGACTTCAAAAAATNATTCAAAAGATAATGAAACACACACAGTTGGGAGGATGCCAGAACCCAGATAAGACTTGACAAACAAAGATAATGCAAGCTTTGCTTCCAGCAAGGTGCTGTGCGCAAATGCCCTTTTAAAATCCTGTTTTCCCAGCTGCAGCTAATGAAGGGCATCAGGGCCCTTTCCTCCCCCGTAAACACCTCAACCCATGTTGCTCCCTTATCCGTTCCTCCCTGTGTGCCCTAGCATGAAGAGGGGGTGGGCCTGGGTCTTCTTCTGAATGCCCATCCAGCCTGTGCCTTTCTCCAGTTTCCTCCCCAGCCACCAGAGCCACACTCCCACTCCCTGTCAGCTGTTCCACCTCCCCCTTGGAATCAGATTCCAACAGGGGCATGACACAGTCCCTCAGATAATCTGGTTCTGGAATGTTGTGCACACTGTCAAAAGAATAATTTGGGGTTCCAACTCAAACTGGGGTTGCACAAGAATAAATAAAAATGAAATCCAGACATCTGTGAAGCAAAGAGAATTATATATTATAAGAGGTTTGCCTTGTGGGCAGCTGAAGAGAAGAGATACGAAGATATTGTTTAATAGGGGAGTTTCTCCTGGGTGTGGAAGTGTGTACTTGCTAATTCTAGGGTGACACTTTAGGGGCGTGGATATGCGTACATGTTGACCCAGAGAAGGGGATTGCTTAGCACCAAAGAAGGGGTTGATTAAATCAAGGCTTGGGAACAGAGTCTCTTCATTTGAACTGGCAGCATTATAATGATGTTTACATTGCATTAATGTGAGTTTTGTGTGTTTGCTTGTGCACGTTTACAGCTGGAAATAAGCGTTTAATGAATTCTGATGTTTATGTAAGTTTGAAGGAGTTTTGCAGGCTGTTAACCAATATTTTTTTTTTTTTTGGAGAGGGGCAGATCCTGGGTCAGTTAACATACAATTCTCTGTNAATATTTTTTTTTTTTTTGGAGAGGGGCAGATCCTGGGTCAGTTAACATACAATTCTCTGTACAATATTTCTAATGGGTTATGAAATTTATGAATTCTTGCTACACCATTCAGAGTTTCTTCCTGGGAGGTGGATTTTTTTTCCTCGCAGCTGTGACCAATGCTAGGCCAAATGCAAATGTCCTTTTGTGTGTGTGTGTGTGTGTGTGTTTGCAGTGGTGTGAGAACACAATGACTGCAGACCCCTCTGCAAAACCTTGAATGCGCAGATGACTATAAGGAGCACTCAGACAGATAACTATCAAGAAGTTACTGCTGCAGATGTCAACCTAATTACAGCAATCTGTGGGGAAAACCACCTCTAACACCAAGCTTCTAATTTATTAATATGGTTTATTTATTAATGGGGCATATTTGTGCCCTTTTGCTTACTGATTGCTATGCAGAGAGCTTTCTTGATTGAAAGCAATGCGATTCATTATTCATTACTAAACTGAGCCAACAAAGCCAACATTATTTTGTCAAAAGCTACGTATAACCTTCTCTGGTTGTTTTTTTGTTTGTTTGTTTGTTTGTTTGTTTGTTTTGGAGCTAAGGAGGATCAGTCCTTGTCAGTAGATGGAAGGAATTTCAGGATTGGTGGTTCCGATTAAGGAGTCTGTAAAAATCTTCCTACATGAGATGATAGCATATCATTTCTGTTTGGTGATATCTTCCCAAACTCTCCCCCTCAAACCAATCCTTACATAATTGTGTCCAGATCTCTACAAGTTAAGCTTTCAAGTTGGCTTTATACTTGATTGCAGGTTATTATACTCAGACATTATGCCACAGGAACAGCAATGCACATGTGCATATAAATGTGTGGCATAAATCCAGATCATTTACTGTGTAGTTTAAGCCAGGGGTGGGATTCAAAAAATTTAACAACTGGTTCTGTGGTTGTGGCTGGGTGGGCATGGCCATGTGACTAGATGGGCATGGCTTGTTGTGTTTATTTTTGCAGCACCCCCCATTTTTGGGCCTTCTGGGCCTCAGGGAAGCCTCCTGGGGGGTGTTTTTGCTCCCAGGGAAGTTTCCCTGGGGTCCAGGGAGGCAAAAAATGAACCCTCCATTTTTGCCTTCCAGGGTCTCAGGGAAGCCTTCTGGGTGAAGAAGTAATCCCAGCACAACTGATCATTGGAACAGCTGATGGTCGGAAGGGGAAAAAAAAAGAAATACCTTAAAAAGTAACTGCGCAAGGAAGAACGCAGTCAGCGATGTTGGGCATGTGCGCGATGTTGCACATGTAGAATAAGGACTGACTGGGCAGGGAGGGGAGGGGTGGGCAGAGAGGAGCGGGGCCAGCCAGGGGCACGATTTGCCAGTTCTCCAAACTGTGCATGATCTTAACAACTAGTTCTGAACCGATAGAATCCCACCTCTGGTTTAAGCCCAGAAAGGCATTAACATGCTAACTAGATTAAGCATGTTGCTCATATATCCAATCTATAATAAAACTGAAGGAGCAAAATTGTTATTTCTAGTTTCTTCTCTCTACTATGAGTCTTGTTGCTGATGTTTTCTCAATAGGTCAATATCCAGATGCAAATTGACTGTCCCTTCTATTTGACATATAGGAAACACCACATCTGTGCTACAGAAAAACTAGATACCAGGAACACAGATAAGCAATGATAACACAGAATAAAGTCATAAAGTCATATGTTCGACTTCCTCCTTGGATTCAGACTCCAACAGGGGCATGACACTATTTTTATAAATAACAAAAGGCAGCAAATACATCTCATGTTCCTTCCTTCCTTCTCCTATTTTCCCACCTGTCAGGTGAGCTGGGTTGAGAGAAAGAGACTCTCAGAAAAATCACCCAGCTGGATTTCACACCTAAGGCAGGACTAGAATAATGGATGGAAAATGAACAAGGAGAGATTGAACCTGGAAATAAGGAGAAACTTTCTGACAGAGAGAACAATAAACCGAATGGAACAGAAGTTACCTCTGGAAGTTGTGGGAGCTTCATCACTGAAGGCTTTGAAGGAGAGATTGGACTGCTATTTGTCAGAAATTGTGTAGGGTCTCCTACTTGGGCAGGGAGTTGGACTAGATGACCTACAAGGTCCCTTCCAATTCTGGTTATCTGTTAGAACTCACAATCTCCTGCCAGGGGTGGAATTCAAAATTTTTTACTACCAGTTCTGTGGGCATAGCTTGGTGGGCTTGGTGTGGCTTGGTGGGCATGGCAGGGGAAGGATACTGAAAAATCCCTATTCCCTCCCCACTCCTGGGGGAAAGTTACTACAAAATCCTATTCCTTCCCCACCCCACTAACCTGGTAGACAACAAAAGAAGACTCAGCCAAACAGCTGGGATTCAGGAGGCAGAGAATAGATGGGGATGGGGCCAGTCAGAGGAAGTATTTGCTGGTTCACCAAACTACTCAAAATTTCTACTACCGGTTCTCCAGAACTGGTCAGAACCTGCTGAATCTCACCTCTGTCTCCTGCATTCTAGTATGATGACTATGCTCGATTTCTTATTCAGTTAGAGTATAAAATTAATTCAGAGCTATTGAGCGAAAAATGCATTTTTAGCTGGCTGGATCAAGGAGATGTATAGAGATACAAGCGATCTGGATTTTGAACTGAAATAATTTCTCTTCTCAGGAAAATCCCCATAGATTTGTTCTCCAGGTGCCAATGGGAGGTGTTTTAATTTCCCAGCATCTGGCATTCCCAAACTGCTCCATCTTCTTGTTTTATTGTTTACTTCTTTTCCTTTGTTCTCTTGAAAAGGTAAGCAAACAGCTAAAAGACGAGAAATATCCTGGGATCCATTCCCTAGAAATATGTATGCTTACATCCTCGGTTGCTTATGTGTTCATTTTCCCTTCCTTTCGAGGGGACATAAACACAACCAAAATCTTTTGTCTGAAGGGGGGAGTTGTCCCAGTAGTTTTTGGAGACCGCTTTTGGGGGTACCAAACAATAAACCGTGCAGTACACATTGATTACTTATTTGGGATGGGGTCCTGCATTGTAACCTTTTACAACATTCATCCTTTGCTGTTTATGCAGCTATCTCACAATTGTGTAAGATTTGAAAACCTACAAGTAACCATGACAGAGGTGGCATTCAGCCGGTTCTGACCAGTTCTGGAGAACCAGTAGCAGAAATTTTGAGTAGTTTGGAAAACTGGACAATACCGCCTTTGATTGGCCCCACTCCCATCTATTCTCTGCCTCTCATTGAGTTCCAGCTGATCGGCTGGGTCTTCTTTGGTTGCCCTGCACAGGAGAAAGGAGCTGGAAAGCAGGTTAGTGGGGTGGGGAGGGAATGGGGATTTTGCAGTATCCTTCCCCTGCCATGCCCAGCAGGCCATGCCCATCAAGCCACACCACGCCCACCAGGCCACGCCCATAGAACTGGTAGTAAAAACAATTGAATCCCACCACTGAACCATGAATAATTCCACATGTGTCAGCCCATAAAGGTAGTCCAGACAAAAAACATCAATTTAACACTACTTTAATTGTAAAGGTACAATATTAGAATATTGCATCTCTCCCCCCTCAGCTTTACAGACCAAGAAACTAGGGAGGGTTCCTTCTGAGATGCTTTTTCCACCTCTTTTCCTTCTGTGGGCTAAGCTGCCTCTTATCTGTCCCCTCACCAACAACCTCCTCTATCTCTCAAGTGGGTCTATGACAATTCTCCATGGTCAACTCACCACAGCCAGCTTGGCACTGCCAACCAGTTGTGGGACAACTAGCAGAGGAGAGAAGGGAAGGAAAGGGATGGGGAGGGGAGGAGAGGAGTGAAAAAGAAGATGAGAGAAAGAGGAGAGGAATAAAGACACAGCTTCCAATTTGCAGTGTTTCTCAACCTTGGGAACTGAAAGAATTTCTCAGCCAGCATAGCTCATAGGCTACAGAGATGTATCAGAGACAAACAACCAGATGCACTTAGGAAAGTTCCAAGTCTACAACTTCATTGGCTTCTACTATATTACAAGAATCTTCCCAGATGTTTGCCTTCCCTTGGGAAGTGGGTATATATCTAGCTTCTCCCTTGTGTCATTGTGCAAGGACTCAAGCCTAATTCCCCACTTGATCCCTCCTTCTGGCCTGGTGGGCAGTTTCCCAACAGCATGCCACAAATAAAACCAAGCAGAGCTTTGATGGCATATTTGCGTCTTGACTTTTTTTCCCCAAACCTCCTAGAGGTGCCCTTGTATGCCATCCTTCCCTGTAAACCCCAAGAGAATGTAACTAAAGGAACAGAGAACTTAAAGTGCATTGTTTTATCTCCTGGTTAAAGATTTCTTTTTAAATATTGTCTTTTGGGGAGGGTGAAGAATCTGGAGATGGATCTTGGTTTTTGCCTTCAGTTCCCGTTCTTCAGGAAACTGAAACTGTATTTATGAGTAATAGTCTGATGCAAATATTAAATGGCCCTTTAGCTCCTGTATGACAGATGCTGTCAGGATATGAATTGTGCAACTGACTGAAGCCACCTTAAATTTGACACTGGATAAATTAATATCATAGAAAATATGTTGATCAGCAGCAACAACTCAAGATTTGACCAACAACATGAGCTGTGATTCAGGCCCCCAGTTTAACTCACAAAACTATTTATTGCTTGGACTGGAAACAAAAAATGGTAAGGACAGAATGAATCAATTCTGTTGAATTTAACATGCAGGAAGAAAATCAGTGTCGCCATTGGGTATAAAGGCAGTCTTCAACATACAATCATTTGTTTACTGACTGTCCAAAATGATGGAAGGCTGAAAAAAGTTAATTCTAACCAGTCCCTGCATTTATGACTTGTCTCAGCCTCTCCACAATCACGACAACAAAATTCAGACATTTGGCAACTGGTATGTGTACATGACAGTTGCAGTATCCTTTGGTCATGTGATCACATTTGTGAGCTTCCAGCCAGTTTCCAACAAGCAAAGTCCATGGAGGAAATCATATTTGTCAGCAGGTTTGCAGGGCAAGTCGCTACTTCCACATTTCCTTGAAAATAGGTCCTACCCTGAAAGTAAGTCCTAGCTTGATTTTTACATGTGTGCCCAATCTAAATCAGGTTTCCAAGTGATGAAATCCATTTAAAAAGAAAAGAACAAAGTTTATCTTGCAAGACAATTTCTTTTATTTAGGAAAGCATCAAATTGGCAAAGTCCATGGTAATTCCAGATCTGACACAACCCAGAATTACCCCACAATATTAAAAGTTAGAAACAACCCCCCAATTCTATTCTCCAATAGAAGTAATTCAACGTTGCCTGATATCATAAACCTCCACCTCAAGGGGGCCTAAGCACGGACAGCTCGTTTCCCATAGGAAGAAGAATCACCTAGCCAAAACAACTCTCTCTATCTCCATTCCTCCTCCCTTAAGTGTGTGGCAAGCCTGAAACCCTTCCCCCCATGACTGCCACAGAGAAAGTAAGAAAAATATACTAAGCCTAACTAAAATGGCTATGCATATGTCAATTTAAGGCTTGACACTAAGCCGTACCCCAAAATAAGCCCTAATTAAGATCCCACCCATTCCAGAGTGGACAGGTAAAACTTAAGCTAGGGGAGTGGAGCTGCCCTTCTACTTATTTTTGGATAGTTGTAGCCAGGCCTCACACACCTCGACATCTGCCTTGCCAGCCCACTTCTGCAGCCAGCAAGGCTGGCAAGGCTTTCCTGAGGGCCTCTGTGGCTGATAGCAAAGCTCTGGATCGATCCAGAGGTCTGTTAGCCTTGCCAGCCGCAGAAAAAGAAATTCCTGAAGGCCTCTGACAGCAAAAATGAGGCTGGGGGTGATGCCTGCAAGCGAGGTTAGTCAGTGGATGACATCCCCCCCAAATAAGACCTAGTGCTTTTTTGTGGCAAATATATATATATAAGACAGGGTCTTATTTTGGGGGAAACACAGTATATATAAAAAAAAGAGCAAAGCTACTCTACTTTAGCACTGATGATGTTACCTAGTTGGGTGATGAAACATCTTTAAGAAAACAATGAAGCTCAGAGAGCACCAATCTATTTACAGTCTATGTCAATGAATTATAATTTTAGACTTCCTCTGATTTAGTCTACTTTGAAGCTCTGACAGTAACTGTTCTGTCCGGAAAAACGCGAGGTAGACCGGGTTCCAACAACAAAGTCTTTATTTCGATAACAGTCAGTAAAACGGAACATTGGCTC
>BHFT01065634.1:0-12529 GCA_004320025.1 Laticauda laticaudata | reverse complement strand
TCAACAGCTGCATCTGGAATGAGTGAATGAAGCCAAGTTTCTGTGATTAGCAAAACACAGCAATTCTTGATGAATTTTGTCTTTGCAATCTGTAGCCTTAATTCATCCATTTTGTTACTCAGCCTAAAGAAAACCCCAGCACGGCATCCTCTCTTCCTTTTCCTGCTCCTCTTTCTTTGACTCTTCCTCCTTCCTAGTGATAGTGATCCATGGCTCCCGCAGGGTCCTAGCTGCCTCCTTCGGTATGTTACGAGAATGTATAAAATCATCTGTAATAGCCTTTTCACATTTCAGCCCAAATTGTAGCAAGGCTTGCCAACCATAGATGACTCTTGCCTCACAGGATTCAATCAAGGAAAGAATCCAAAACACACATAAAATCATACATACCATACACTGAAAGAAGGAGCAGCCAGCTGCACCATCCTTATGTGCAGCCATCTTGAAAACCGTTTAGAACTGTGGTAACTGTCTCTAGTAGCCAAATTCAAGTGGTCTCTTATTTTGTTTTCTCTGAGGCACAACATTTTCCCAGGACAGATCTCTTATGCTTATTCGTCATGTATTTTTAAACAAACCACAGGAAGCATTCTTATAATTATTTCAAACATTTTATCCAGAGTCAGTCTGGCTTTTTAATCTGTTTAAAACATTCCAAAGTAATCTTTCTAATCACCCTTTGGTGCTTATTTCCCAATCATTTTTTCCCTTTGAACTTACATGAAATTTCCTTCGTTGAAGTTTCAAGGAAAATTACCCAATATAATAATATGCATCCTTCTGAAGGGTTTTAGTATGCAACTTACAAACAACGGCTAGCGAAAATGATTAACAGAGAAAGTTGGTGAACCCACTGTTCTTTTAAAGACTCTGAATTGAGGGTTGAGCAAAACTGATTTTCCTAGCTCCCAGACCAATAAAGCCTACTGTTTTATGGTTTCATTGCAGGAATCATCTCTATGGAGCAATAAGGGTGATCCCAGGTCCTTCTCTTAATCAGGAGATTTTGGGGAGGCAATTAATTCACTGGACTCTCTTTCTGCTACAATCATTTGCTCCCTCTTGCATAGCTGTCCACTGCCTGTCATTGCTTCCCCAGAAGCCAATAAATATTGAGGCTTCCAACTCAGAATTCTAACTCAATTTTTTGAATAAACAATATTAGAATTACAATAAAAACAGTAAGGCACTTGGAATTCTAAACCACAACAAACGTAACAAACTGCTAATAAGATCAATGAATGTGAATTGCAGGAACGCAAGCATGGCCATAAAGAATTAACAAGCAGGACTGGGAATTCAACATTTTTAGATAGGAGATAAGTTAAAACAATAACTTTGACCCAATTTTTAGACCTCTTTGTTTAATCCAAAGGATCTATTGCACAAGGGAGGTAATATTTCACCCTCTCCACCTCCATGCATACAAATTAATCTAATCAGAAAGATTAACTCTATTAACAACATTACCTGCTCTCACATGACTAACAAATATCTTAACTTTTACTGTAACATATCAAATAAAAAAGATGTAAATCTAAAAAGATCTGTTCTTGTAACAAGAACATGCGTGTAGTTGTACAATGCTTCAAAACATAGTAGAACTCAAAACATTTATAGGGAATGCACGCTATGAATTCTGAATATTAATACCAGGCAAATATCACACCTGCTCCATAATGCCCAGGTACTTTACTTATACTTTATAAAAAATTAACTGAACAAAACAAAGTTTCCATGAAGAATATAATTTAGTCCAATATGGCAGGAATCAGGCCTTTAGGCACTATAGAATCTTTTGACAAAGCCAAAAGAGCATTCAGTTTCTCAGGGCAGTCAGTTAAACAAAATTAAGCTGCCTAAGAAAGACTAAAAAAATCAGTATGGAAAAGGTTACATTGCCTATTAGAATCATTACTTAACATTTCACCAAATCATAAAATCTTTTACAACTGATTCTTGCAAGTTGACTTGATTGGAGTATTGTTGTCTGTTGCTTCTTTTGATATCCTTTATGAACTCTTCGCTATAGCTTATCACTTTAACTCATTCTCAACTGACATCTAGATTTTGGGGAACTCGCAATTGAATAATTTTTGCCATCCCTATGAATCATAATAATGTTCAAGTAAGATTTAGAAAGACTCTGTCGGATTTGTAAGAAGAAAAGGCAGAATTCTACTTTACAATTGAATAGATAAATTTTAGCCTTTTGACAAACTGTACTGAACTGCATTCAACTTTGTGCAGTTTCAGCTAAAAGGGAATTGATCTAATGAAAAAATATTTTTTATCCTGAAACACCTCTAAGCCAGACTGCTGTAGACAGCATCATACTTTTGACTATTCATCTTTCAAATTCACAAATATATATTATACACAATTTATAGAAAACCAAAAAAGCACAGACATTTTTGTCATATAAGAACATGTGATAAAGAAATGAATATGTATACTCTATCAACCTGCAAAGCACAGAAGATAAATTATACATCTCATTGTTTGAAGTCTAACTATGTTAATCTTCAAGCTGCTAGTTTCTCATATATTTTATAGAAACTTCAATGCATTTTAATTTCATGATATACTTTGATGCAACTTTTATATATTAAAAAACCCCTACACTGGATTGAAAAGCAAGCCATTTTGAAAAACATAGAAGAATATGCTACCTGAATCATTGCGAAGGTAAGAAGACATTGCTGGAATAAGGCATGATTGACTAAGTAGCTCCAGCAAAACTGATGGAAGGGCACTGCTGTTTTGTCCTCTACTTTCATGGCTGGACTGGATATCTCCATTTGATGTGCTGCCTGCAGGATTTATGTAGCTAGCTAGAACCTGAAATTTAAGGGGGAAAATTAAGAATTTCACTGAGATATACACATAAAGAGTATCAACCACAAAGTAGTAATGCTTACTATATACAATATGTAGGAAAACTATTTAAAAATCTCTTTTGCATAACTGCATAAATATAATATATTTAAATAAAATTAAGAAGCATTTTTCATCAACTTCAAACACCCATTTTGTGAACAATGTAGGCACTCCCGATATAAAAATCACTATAGAAATGATCAGATTTAATTAAATCTCATACTTCTCTGCTCAAAACAGATTCCAGGTGCCACATGTTAATGTCAGAAATTTTTCAATAATGGAAGAGATGGTATTCAACATTAATAAAAGGGTAATTCAGTGCAGTTTCCAAATGAAAGATTTACTTTTTGGAAAACTGAATATATATGAATATTGTATTGTTTTAATACCTGTAAAAGACATGTGACATGCTCTTCTTCCAGTCTTTGTTTAGTTAGAGCTTGTTCTACATCCCATCCTGAAGCAGTAGAACCAGTTCCAAATCCAGTGCCTTTAGCCCAGTAAAGTTGCTGTTCTTCTGTTGATGCACTATTGTGTGTGCTTGACATCTGCGGCTAGTTAAAAAAAAAAATTAAACTGCCATTTGGAACTGCATAGATTCATATTCTAGAGCAAAGTAATCAACAAAATCCTACTGAATAAGCTCTTCTTATTTTGGTATCTGGCTTATGGATAAGAAGGGATAGTTGAAAGCTTACTCAGCAAAGATTCTAACAAGACAATCAATGCTTATCCATTGTACCTGAACTGTTGAATAACATTTATCTACTTTGCTGAATGTAAATGTTTTAGACACTTTTTATCAGTAAGACAGATCTGATTCTAGTGCTTAACAGTGACAAACACACACAGTAAACAAAAATTAGATGAAAAAAAGATCTGCTTCCCTATCTGCTTAATAAAAATGAGGGTGCAGGTTTCTATAGAAATATCAACCAGGTATAATGGCTTGTATTTCTGAGAAAATATAATTTTTTTCATCTGATGACTCAGAACCTATCTACCTATCTACCTACCCCTCCCATCCATCCATCCATCCATCCATAAATTCAGATAATTCACTGTATTGCATTAAATCATTTGTGGTATCCATAAATTCAGATAATTCATTGTGTTACATTAAATCATTTATGATATTAACTGGAAAAATACAAATTCCCTGGAAGGTTGATCTGAATGACTATTAAATTCATGAATATTCTTTATCAACAGCTTATAGTTTGGAGAATAAATTGATAATTGTAACTAATTGCCTAAGTAGCAAACATTCTGTTCTACATTACAAAAGACTTAGTATGTACAAAGTTATATTATCATATGTCTTTGAAGCAATTATATTATTTAAAAGCAAGACTTGACAAGAGTTGCCGTAATGTTTTTATATTGACATCAATATCTGTATGTACTAAAAGGGTCTCCATCTCACAAATAGGGAAAAGTCACATCATGGAAGCCTATGTGAAGCTAGGAAATTTTATCAGTCAGTTTTTAGAGGGGGAAAAACCTTATATGAACTGGCAGTTTTTTTCTGGAAGACAGACAAAATTGACATCTTTCCACCAAGTTCCTGGCCACTGAACTTCCAAAAAATCACACAATGCTTATGCAAGCCTCAATTATAAAAACTGGACATAATAATGCCTTTTTAATAAACAAAGAACTGCTATTAGAAAGACTGAAGAAATTTGGGATAGACACTTCAGGACATGGCAGATAAAAACACTGTATTCACTAACAATGAATTAATTAAGACTTGTTCTCAAAGAACCTGCTGAGAAAGCTTCATGTTGACAGCTTCATTTGTAAAATAATCTTGAAAAACAGTCCTCTATCAAGCATACTAGTGTGGAAATTGATTACTGTACCATCCTTTCAATATCATGCTACTCTTCTGGACCATTAAGCAAAACAAGCATTATTTTAAATAACTAGCAATACTGTGAAATCCATAGATAGGCTTATATGTTTAAATAAGTTAGAAAATTGAGGTCCTTGTGTTCCAAAAGGAGCTGGATAATTAAAACTGGTAAAAGAGTGTTTTAGCTATACAAAATGAAGTCAGAAACATTAACATTCCAATTTCCCTGTTCATGAAAATTTAGAATAATCATTATCTGGAAGCAATTATTTGAGCAGTCAACTATTCAGAGAATACCAAAAAATCCTCATAGATATCGATAATAGAGGTCATAAAGTTGGATTATTATAAAAAAAAAACCTCAAACATCTTTATAATTCTGAGATAATTATTCTGGAGTCAGCCTCACCTCTGTTTGGTTGGAACCAGAATTGGGAACTCTTGGAGCATGGTGGCTAAGAGCAGACAAACAAGCAAGAATAAGGTGAACTGCACCAATTTCCAGGGCCATTCTCCTAAGAAGTACTCCATCATCAGTAGTGAGAGGTGTAGTGCTAAACAAACTGCGTAGCACATGAAATGGAAGAGTTGGAAGAACATTAGCTGAAGGAGACTGGAGAATGTGACCTAAAGAAAATAAATAAATAAAATATTTCAATCACAATGGCTTAGCACAATGCAAATACATACCAAATATTTTATCAGGTGTCCAAAGTACTGCTTTTGTTTTTATTATATGCTCACTGACTGCAGGAAAGTAATTCACTGACTGAAAGTAAGTCACTGACTGCAGGAAAGTAATGGAAAACAGATGCATTGTCCTTCCATTATGAAGTGTATCTAGAATATAGTGTTAATATGCTTGAAAGTGCCCCAGCAGGAAAGGATAGTGTGTTCATTGAACTATTTGCTGTAGGGTAAGTAACAAAACATGGCTCTTAAGTTATTTAACGTTTTTCACATATCAGGCCATCATGACGATTATACACTTTGCATGTGACTATTGTCTAGAACAGGGTTGTCAAACTTGAGGGCCACATCAGGGTGACTTCAGAGTGCCAAGCATTATGACAGCAAAAACAGGCTCCGGATCTATTTTTGGCTAGGACTGCCTCCTGCAATCCTCTGCCAGAGAAAAGGGAGATTGGGAGGGCCATGTGGCCTCCCGAGGCCCCCCTGAACTCCGTTTTCGTTGGCAGAGNGTTGGCAGAGCATTGCAGTCCCAGCTGAAAACCAAGATCTGGGGCCTGTTTTTGCAGGCAGAGGCACCACAGGCCAGTCCTTCATTGTTTCCAGAACAGCCCTGTGGGCCAGATCTAAGTGCCCCTCAGGCCACATCTGGCCCGTGGGCCTTGAGTTTGACACGCCTGGTCTACAATATAGGCCAAATTTTTAGATGTTTTTATTTGAGAATATTTCTTACAAGAGGATAAAATAGATCTTCAAAACCATTCACGGCATTACATTCAGTAAGTGTTGCCTTGTTCCTTTGGGACATAAATTTTATACATGCAATTAATCTATAAGATTTATTTCCTGTATATGAGTAACTTTATGAAATCAATGAATATATGTTAAAAGATTTATGTCATTATTAACATTTTGGTTGCATCAGACCATCAAATCTCTTCTTAACAAGCTCAAGCTGAAAAATGCAAAAGCTTCAAGCAGTACATTTACTTTCCCTTTGCAGAAATGAGAAAACAACAGAAGATGTTAACTAGAGTTTCCCATTAGATTGGAACTATAAAATATGGCTAATAGCTTCCATACAAGCCAGAATCAAAGTGCCAATTAAAAAACAACACCACAGTATTTTGTATGAGAAACTACTGATTGAGAATGTCTTTCCCATCAAAGGGAGGTGTTCAGGTTAGTTGTGGGCTTTCTGGGATCAAGCAAAGTCAAGCGCAAAGCAACAGTGCCTGACATCAAAATAGCAGTACAATAATTTTAAACTTGGCGACAATTATTTATGGGTTTGAGAGATGAATAGTCTTAAACATAGCATGATGCGAGATCTCATTTATCTTTCAGAAGTTCAGGGGAGGGGAAAGTTTACTTCTCCCAAAGAAAGCATCTATTAGCGGTTGGGGATTGATGATCATTTTCACTAGGGGTTATAGTATTAACAATGTGTTCCTTGCCATTAAGGCTGCCTTGAGCCCAAGTGCATGGCACATCCCTACTTCTTTCCAATATGGAGCCTTGTTCTAACTATGCAGCCAACAGTAGTGAAACTGAACATTATTCATCAGAATTCCTAGGCACTAGCAGTAATAAGGAATGTGGTTCACTATTGTGTGGGGTGGTGATGATGGACGAGTAGGTAATAGTATTAGGAGAATTGAAGTGAAGTTCTGTTTGGGGGTAAATCTTGATTTCTTTCTTTTAATAATGTGTGTGTGTGTGTGTGGGGGGGTAATTAAGTGTGTGACCTGGAACAGATCAACAGATGTTTTCTTGCTGCTGGATATCGGAGCAATCAGCTATGTAAACCAGCTAAGATGTTCAAAACATGTAATGTTTTGTTTGATAAAAGCACTCTATTACAAAGCAGAAGTATATTTTGTGAATTTTGGACAGTGGATAATAACCTGAACCATAACCTGATCCTCAGAGAGGGCAAAAAGAAGGAAAATGTCACTGTAGAAGGATTTACTGCTGTGTTTCGTATCTACGACATGGTAGAAAAGGCAACCTGACAATTTTGCCCTATCTACAAATAGCTAACCTTTCTTCCTAGATAAAATGATTGAATAGAAAAGGAGCAGAAAATGTGAAAGAAAAGCAAAATGACTTTGAAAAAGAAAATCTCAGAACTAAAGGGAGGATACTCCCAACCTGATTGTTGCAGCAATAGAAAAGCAACTGAGAAAAAAATAAGAATTCTGCTCATATAAAATGGGGTAGGTTTCTGACCAAAATATCTTAGCTATATAAGATATTGTTGGTTTCTACATAGATGCAAAACCTATATAGCTGATATACAAAAGATTTTAATAAAAAATTCACAGATAAAATTAAGATGTTTACTAGGCATGACAAATCAATATTTTTTGCTCTTTAAATGAATAGCTAAAATAATTGTTTGTAAAATTCAACTGTTTCTCCTGTATTTTTTACACATGGACCTCTCAAAACTCAAATTTCTCAGTCATAGAAATATTGATCTTTGCAGCACATGAAGTACTGTACCATAAACACAATCATACATCAGGTCATTCAAGAAAGAAGATTATTACCTAATAATAACCAAACTGGAGAAATCTTATATTGTTTTGAATTCTATTGAATGACAATTTCTCCTAATTTGTGAAAGAAAGACATTAATAACAAGCAGAATGACAGTGGTCAAGTGGGAAATGGTTTGGCTATAATCAAGTATGCTTCTGCATACCAACAGAGAGAATATCCACACAGTAACTTTCTGATAACTTTGGCTCATGCTGTCTCCCACTGTGTGCATAACATAAGAAAGCTGCAACACAAACCTAGGGAAGGGGAAGCAAAAGCAGATCAAGGTGCCAGTTAAGAGTACTTTGACTTATTAATTATGTGAAAGACTGTCTAAACATAAGTTCAGATAAGAAAATATAACTCAGATTAAAAAAACTAGGCCAATGTATGGATATTTAATTTCTGCAAGGCTATCAATGTCCTTATTACAAAACGATAGGACAAAGCCAATGATACTGAGGCTGTCAGTTACTGCTATTATTCAAAAATCCACAAGAAGCCCTGGAAACAATAATAATTCACTGTTTTCAAAAAGAAATTAATTGTATCAGCTTAGAACAATTTTTACCCTGTGCAATGAAGGAAGAATGAAGATATATGTCTTTAAGGACAAGTTTTCAATATCACATGCTTTGCTCCCAAAGCCAGAAAAAATCCAAAATTCCATGGAAAAGCCAGTTTTATCAGTTTCAAATACTTGTCTAATTGCACATTCAAAATAATTGTTTAGCAGTAGTCCCCAAATATACTTAGTAGTTACAGTACATACTTCCTTCACCGTCATCTGTAACTCCCAGCACCAATCTAAGCAGACACTGGGCATGTTTCCTTTCTTTAAGTAGCACCTCAGCATAGCCTGGGAGGCGAAGAAATAATCCAAATGCAGCCAAAGAATGAGCAGGTATGGGAGACATAGTTTGAACTGTTGATTTGATTGGTGGCGGTTCTGCTGCAATTGTTTCTGGGGCTTCATAAACCAGTTCTCCTGATTGTTCAATGGTAACCCATTCAAACTGATCACTGTCCTTCTGCTTCTCCTGGGTGGTGGATGTAATCACTGGAGCACTCACCTTCAGAAAGAAAAGAAGATGATTAATACTATCCCCTAAGATTGATAATTAAAAATATGTTTTCGGTGGAAACTGTATCGTTAAATAATTCCTTGATTTATTTACAACATTCTTGATAACTGAATAACTGAAAATTGACAGTCAAGATTGACCTAATAGGTAAGTATTTTTGAAAATTTCTATGAAATTGTCTGCCACATATTTTAAAAAGTAATCCATATATTAAAAAAAAATCTGTCATATAAGGGGAAGTAAATATATATCAGGAGGAAGTTTCTATTATTACTTCCAGTGTTGGGATTTTGAAATAACTCAACATGGTGTTTTCTAAATACTGTTTTTTTACCACATAATGGGGACAGACAATGCAATATCCATAAAAACCACCTTTGACACTTACCAGATTCTGCTTTTTGTTTAATGTACTTAATGTGTTTATTTTAGAAGCTTAAGAAAACTTAATGAGAAGCTGGCATGCTGCAAAGCTTTTCACATCACTTTTATTTACAACAGGAATGCCTCTTGGCCTCAAGACATAGATATATTTAGAAAATGGAGAAAAAATGGAGAGCCAATTTGATGTAGTGGTAAAGGTGTTGCCTTCAAAATCAGGAGACTGAATTCTTGTCCTGCCTTAGGCATAAAAGTACAGCTAGGTAACTATGGGCCAGTCACTCTCTTCAGCCCAACCCATCTCACAAGTTTGCTGTTGTGGAGGAAGGAGCATTATGTAAATTTCCTGCCTTAAGTTATTTATATTAAATAATAATAAAGATGGGATTTAAACATGTAAAGAAAATAAAGAAATGATTGGAACCTTTACCTGTTTAGAAATACAGACAAAAATAGCTGGGTGGTAGAGATTATCTTGAAAAATATAAATATAATGTCGTGAATCTCACCAGGGAAACTCATATTTTATGACTAGCAACATACACTGATAATTTTATGAATTACAAAAGCATTTTAATGTCAACTATTCACAGAAAATACTCCTATCATCACCTCAGACATCCAAATATGTCCACTGCCTTCATTAAATTGTCTGGTCTGTTTAATACAAGGGATAAATAACATTTTTGCCAGAGCTATATTTTATTTATACATGCTTTAAAATTATCTTTGTGGACAATATCTGACATAATGATGACACTGCACATTGTTGTATTTTTTAACATTTTTTCCATTTGGGAGGATAATTTTAAAAAGGACAAAAGAAACATTTAGAATTTTTTTCACTGCTGAAAAAAGAAGTGCCTTATACAAGTAGTCTTTGACTTACAACTAATTGTTTAAGAATTGTTTGAAATTACAACAAACTTTAAAAAATGGTATCTATGACCGTTTCTTGAAATTATGACTGCTGTTCCCACCACGCCCCGGTCACATGGTCACATTTTGGGCACGTGGGTTTGCATTTAAAACTAGTTGCGGCATCCCGGTCACAGTCACATGACTGTGCTTTGTGGCGTTTACTGATGTATAAAAAATGCTAATTTGAAAGAATAGATTTGCTTCATAATTATGTGTTTGTTTTATGACTGTAGTGACTCACTTTATGACTATTGTAAAAACAGTTGTAAAATTGACATGTGGACATGTGGTGCCTCAACTTATGATTACAATTTTGGGCTCCATTGTGATCATATGTTGAGGACTATCTATATTCCTTTTTCAAATGGAAAACTGGTCTTATTTCTGTTAAACTTGCAGCTTCAGTAGCAAAGTATCACTAGTGGAAAGCAATTCCTTTTGTAAGTTGAAATTTACAAATGTTATCAACTTTATTCACAATAAAAAAGATACAAGGCGTCAAGATATTGTTTTACTGAGTGGGGATGAATTGTTTTAGACAATGTTTTTCAACTAAATACAAATTTGACTCACAATTCTGAGGATATAGGATTACTTAAGTGCATGACATTTGAATTTTTAAGCTTTCTTCAAAACTCTGTTATGAAATTTCATCTAGGGAAGTTGATTGGAATCTTCTCATTATTGTTTTTGAGTAGAACCAGTTACTTTTGAAAAACAAACCCAAAGTATGTATGATAAGTTATGTTCCAGGGTGAAGTTTCATTTTTCTGATTTTTAAATATATAATTGAGAAAACAGGAGAATAAATATATCACAGTAGTGGAAGAAGTTATTTGGAAATCCACATAAAATTGAGTAAGAGGATGCAAGAGTCTGTGCCTTTCCCTACAAAAATAGACATTAAGAGAACTGGAAACAGTTTTCAATATTGAATTTCTTATTTTACATTAGTTAAGACATTACAAAATTTAAGATACATTTTCCTATATACCAGGGATAAATATGAGTTTGAAATCATGGAGCGTATCAATTGCAAAATTTCTCATTTATATAATATGAACACATAAAACAAAGACAAATTGCTTTAGAATATTCTCAGATTCTGTACCAGCAAGCCCTGAATAATTCCAGTACTTTTAATCATTATATTATTAATCCATCTCCATACAAGTAACATCCACTACTGTGTTTCTCACATAATAAGGCCGGGCTTTATTTTTTTTTGATCCCCGAAAAAACGGCTAGGCCATCTTTTCTGGGGTGACTTAATTCCCCCCCCTTGCATCCTCGTGTGGGCGGGCAGAAACAGCTCGGATATTTACCTCGGAGTTGGTGGGGCACTTCGTATCGGAAGAATTTCCTCCACCTTTGCTTTCTCTTCTCCCTTGCTGCTGCAGCGTTTAGAGCAACGCCGCGCGTTTGGCGCAGCCATGCACAGCCTCTCTGCAACCGGAGCCCGGCGGAGACACTCAGCTTCAGGCACTCCTGTCGCCGCTTTGCTTTAGAAGGTAAAGCCAATTATTTTAAAAGCGACGCCCTACTACAACATAGCCTCCCCTGCCCGAGAGGGCAGCCCAACTATCATGTGGGGAGGTGAATCTCCCGGGGCCGCAGCGCAGGATCGCCCCCCTGGGAGAAGCACCCAGCCGCCATCCCTGCCTGGTGCCATGCAGAGCGCGAAGAGCTTCGCCTGGGGTGCCCAGTGCAGCTGACATGCAGGCCCTCCTTCCCAGTGGTGGAGCTCTCGCCAAGGCAGCGAGCACCTACCCGGCAGACCCTCTGCTCATCCCGCCAGGGCTGCGCCAGAGCTGTGCAGGCTGGGCAGAGCCAGGAAAGCAAGCCACGGGTGTGCACCCGCCTGTCAAGCAAAAGAGCTGGGCCGACCTGAGCTTTGCTTCCTTCCCAAGTCCCTCCAGTGCGAACCCGAAGTGGCCACCGGGAGAGGCTGCCCGAGGCAGTGATAGCGCTCACCCGTCCATGGACAGGGAGGCGAGGTGATGGCAGCGCTACTTCCCTGGCCGGCAGAGAGAGGCCAAAACCGCCCATCCTTTCCACCCTTCGCCCATCCCAAATGCGCCGGCAGCTCCAAACACTGCAGTGGAACGGGCATCAGGCAGAGGCACTGACTCGGCGGGACTGAGCTTGGAGGACGAGTCGCCTT
>BHFT01065631.1:0-17097 GCA_004320025.1 Laticauda laticaudata | reverse complement strand
CATCCAAGAATAAGCAACGGCTGTTTGTTGTTTCCATGATGGGCTTCGTAGTATGTCCAAAACATTTAATACTATCCTTAAAATTATTTCCTCAAATTGTTCTATTTAGGAAGAACTGTTTTGATTCTATGTCTATATTCATTTCAAATATTTTTTTCATCTATTTGCCTTACAATGTAAGAAAATATTTTATTAATCAGTATTTAACAGTATAAGTTGCGCTCCTATAATTTTGTGACTATGTCGTAAATCTGGAATCTTCTTTCGGATATCAATGCAGTTCAATGTTCTCCTTCCATGAATCTTGGATTCTAGCTGCTAGATAGGACTCCTCATTATCGATGGCTATTCCCACATGAGAGAGATCTTGACTTGTTTCTCTGCTATTTTATTAAAAGTCTCCCTGGTATCTCCACTGTGGTCCCTGGTATTGTTCTTTTTGATTTTCTACGTGATGCTTTTAAACTGCGGACCACGGTAAATATTCTCATTAACCACTTTTCGCATGTCATCTCTGCCTTAAGTTATTTTATCTTTAGGAAAACCAAATAGGTTTTTAGTCCATCCTCATTTACCCTCTCTTTTTTCTTTAAAGATTTTCCAAAAACAATGACCATGCAATTTCTTTCTTTTTTGTTCCGTGATCCCTGTTGTTGGGGCATGCCCCATTGCTCAATATTAATTGGAGATAGATCCAATCTTTTATTTGATTCGTGAGGTTTTAGAGTTTATAGGTGCCAACCACCTCCAGCTTAAGTTGGCTCTGTTGTCAAACAATACTCTGTCTGTGTGATATGTTCACATTTGGGAACCATTCCTGTCCTTGTTTCAATTAATTTAATTGTTATGTTTGGTTATTATCATCTAGTCTTTTCTGATTGCAATTCTGTGATCTTTTGGGTGTGTTGGACGCTGAATTTGTTGAATTCTTTAGATTTTTTTGTCTAATTTTATTCTTTGGGGCATATTTTCTTATTATTCTCTTTTAGCGAGTGGTATGATATTCATTATGCCGGTTTATTGATGTGCCTGTCATTTGTATCCAAATATTCTGTTTCATAGTTGCCTCAGAATTGGTCTCTTTCTTTAAAAAATAGTGTTACATTCCTCATCAAGGTATATTCATCAAATTCTTGCGCTCGGTTTAATCGTAGACTGTTAATGTTAGGCTCCATGCTTTTCCCAATTGGTTTCTGGTCCCTGCCTTTCCATCACTAGTCTGAATCGGGTTGTGAATATGCCCATTCGTTTGGTAAGAATTGTCACGTCTCTTATAATTCATTTACTAATGTCACCATTCATCCCACACACCATATCGATATTTTGTAGTCCATGATTGCGTGAGGGTTGGAGTAACATCATCGAATGCGTTTCTTCTCCGAGTGGGGTTTAGATTTGTCCCTCGCACCATGTGCTGATCAAATTTTAGTTTCAATCATTCAGTATTCTCCACATGTTTTTTCGGTAGCTGTTTCTCTTTTTTTCTCCCCCTCCCGTCTACTATGTATGTTTCTGGCTGCGTCCACAATGAGCATATGAAATCCCCAAGTATACAATATATCCTTTTGGTCTCAATTCCGCTATTTCCCATCGTAATTGTTTAAAAAATCCTTTTGGTTATCGTTAGGGGCAGTTAGGATTACCACTAGTAGAGTTAGAATTGATTTAATCCAAATCTGTAAACGACTCAGAATTCTTCCATGCGGTGTTTAATCCACAATGGCTTCCTGCCTTTCATACTCGTTTTCACGATATAGTTGGTAGTCCTCTTTGTCTGTTCTTCCGCTAAGAATTGGCTGGGCGATAGTATACAAATCTCTAATCCTAATTAGCCAATGGCCTAATCCTGTAAGGAAGTCGAGGGAACGGAAACTGCTTGTTGGTGTGTATATAGAACCCTTATTACATTCTTGGCAGGACTAGACTTTCTGTCTCAGGAACTTCTCTGGAGTTTTTTTTCCCTCCTTTGCTAGTACTTTTCTTGTATGGAGTGAGCATTCGAAGTTACAATGGCACTGAAAAAAGTGACTTATGACCATTTTTCATACTTATGACTGTTGCAGTATCCGCACAGTCATGAGAGGCCAGGCGAGGAGATGCATGCCTCGATGTGACTGATATTGAGTTGGTCATGCCCAGTCAATAACATGACCACCAAGCCATGTCCACCTGGTCACATGACCAACTAAGTCATGCCCACAGAGCTGGTTGTTAAAAATTTGAATCCCATCCCTGTGCAGCACAGTGCTGGTTCATATTTAAGTGATTGTCCACTAGGACTCTAAGATCCCTCTCTCATTCCTCACATTTTATATTCTCAGCAATAGTGGGAGACGTGGCAGAGCTGATGGACACTTCTCATCAATAGCAATTAGCAAAAAATCTCCTTCAGAGAAACACCAACAACTTCAGTAACGTCTTTTGTCTACTTTGATATCGTCACATAGTATACAAGCAACAGAAGCACTTACCAGGTCGATGCTGATTGTGATACTCCATATGGTAACCAGAGACTGGCTTTTACTTATTTGGTAAATGCCTATTATTCCTGAACTTTTTTTTTAAAGGCATTGTGTGAAATCCATATTGCTACTAGTATTCAGTTTTATACCTCATAACATTATCATTATCTTCAAAAATTTCCCTTTTGGCTTCTGAAAATACTAAATCATAGTCTTTTATGAAACTTGAAGATATGCTATGAACTATTACAGATGAAATATAAACTGCAGTACTGTTTAATTTTTCCTCTCCTTTAACTGTTTTCTGACAGCAGTCTTTCTACCTGGCTGTAGCTAAGAAAGAAATAAAAATGTTCCAGACTCCCATTTCACTTCTGTGAATAGGGGTTTTATTTTGTCTCTCAAGCATACCCTGATCAGAGAAGCTCCTTCTGCAAATGTGCCAACTTCTCATTATACTGGCTCACATGAATACATTTGCTTACATGAACAGTTACTTGCAAGAGAAATGCCCATGGCCACTGACATTATCACCAGGGTTTTTTAAATGCAAAGCAGTTCCAAAAACACAAGGAGACATATACAACCGGAGCTTGTGCCCTTGAAAAATGATTTAAGTGGGCAGATCTTTAGCAAAGAAAAGATTAAAAAATATTTCTTCTATCCACCTTGGCTGGTTCATTTTGTTTAACTTTAAATCATTCCATTTAATTATTAAAAACTAGCTCAATACTCATGCTTCACTACAAAACTATGTGGTTGAGCTTAGTTTTGGGGGAGGAAAATAAAGGGAAAATTTTTTGCCTCTGCCTAACAGGATTCATAGGTATTCACCTGGCTAGTGACCTGTCAGTGTGTGAGAGAGTTGAGGGTTGTTTGGAAACCGGAACGGCATTTGCTGTGTGAGCAATAAGGAGATAGCAAGGAGCCTGGGCATGGCTTAGCTCAACTGTTCTGACTTAAAGCTGCTTGATGCTGTGAAACTAATACTGAAACTGAAACTCCTCTCCTCTGCTTGTGTTTTGCATTTGGAATAGATTTCTTTTCAGGTGGGGAGAAGGAGTAGAACTCTTTTCTTAATGAGCACCTAGAAGTCAAGAGGAACATGCATGCCAAATTTCAAATTTGTAGACTTTACGGTTCTGGAGATTTTATTATGATGTGTGAGTGGTATTTCACATACACACACATATATATTCCCACGTCATTGTAGCTGTGCTTTTAAAGTTGTAGCAATGTTTCGGCAGAATCTCATCTGCCATCATCAGGCAAAATTTCATCTGCCATCGTCTGATGAACACAATACAGGAACCTGATGATGGCAGATGAGATTCTGCTGAAACGTTGCTTCAACTTTAAAAGCACAGCTACAAGGACATGGGGATACCTTGAACAAAGCGGAATACAGCATATATATATATATGCTGTCAGCTTTCTTGGGTATTATCCACGTCACTGTAATGCTTTTTAAAGTTGTAGTCAACGTTTCAGCAGAACTCATCTGGCCATCATCAAGGCTTCTGTATTGAGTTTGTAATGTGGGGTCAGGCTACTCCACAGGCGTTGTTTTTAAATTTTGAGGCTAGCCTATTGCTGTGCCAGGATTGTTTTTTTCGATATCCTGATTTGGTTGGGAGTCTTGGTCTGGTGTTTATTGGACTTGGAGTTTGTTTGATTGGTGTTTCTGGTTTTCTTTCTGTCTGTTTTGGTGGCTTGATTGGCTGGCAACACTGTGTTCCTGTATTGGGGCTTTCAGTGCAGCTTGGCTTTCGTGTGAAAGGATTGGGAGTATTATCTCTTAGGAAGCTCGGTTTAATCTGGGTGCCTGGTTGGGGGTGTGTTTGAACTGGAGGTATCAGAGGGAGTCCTCTTTGTGCCCAGGTGTTTGCCTGGCCTTGTGGTGTGGTAGATCTTTCTATTTGAGAGTGCAGCCTCCAAATTGATGACAGTCCTGGTGGAATCACTCTCAATTCATCGCTTTCAGGTCTTTTTTCAATCCTCTATGGCTTCTCTGATGACTTCTAATGGCTGGGGGTTTTCTAATAGTGGCTAGGGTTTTGGGTGCTATTGAAGTTGATGTTGTGCCTGTGGGGCTTTCATGTGTTGGACTAAGTGAGGAGTGTGTGCTCCAGTTTTTTTTTACTGCATTTTTGTGTTCCATCAGGCGGGTACTAATTCTTCTATTGGTCTGTCCAATGTATGTGCCGGGCACGATGCACAGGACTTCATATATGCCTTGGTTTTCAAGGTCAATTTTGTCTTTGGGGTTTCTAAGGATGGTTGCTATTTTATTTTGGTCTGTTTTGGAAAGGCAGTTTGATGTGTGTCCTGTGGTCGTATATTACTGAATTTTGTCTGTAGTAAACCTCTTATGTAAGGCAGGACTAGCTATTCCATAGGTCTGTTGATCTTCTAGGTCTCTGTTATGTCTTGGTTTTTGTTTTTGTGGATTAAGCTGGTGAATTTTGTTTTTGTGGAAGCCGTTGGCTGTCAATACTTTAGTCAGGGTTGCATAGTTCAGATCTTTATATGTGTTTGCTGCAAGGCGTTTGGTTCTGGTGCTTAGTGTTTTGGCCCGGAATTTATTTAATCTGTGCCTGGGTGGCTGGTGGGATTTGGGCATTTGAGGTAGAAAAGTTGGTGTGGGTGTTTTTCTTCTGGTATACGGTGTGTCCCAGTGTGCCATCTGTTTTTTGGTAGATTAGTACATCTAGGAAATGGTAGTTGTTTGTTTAATTTAGTTTCCATGGTGAACTTGATTTTGGGGTGTGTGTCCTGTTTAGGCGTGTTTAGGAAATTGTTTAGTTTTCTTTTCCATGGGCCAAATCACAAAATGTGTCATCGATGTTCTTACCATAAGTTTGGGTTTGTGGGTGGCATTAGCCAGGGCTCTGATTCAAATTCTTTTCCATGAACAGGTTTTGCAATGATGGGATGACAGTGGTGATCCGCATAGGGGCTCCTTCAATTGCTTGTATCTTTGTCCTTTGGTATAGAAATAATGGTGTTGGTAGGCAGTTGTTCTGTTAGTTCCATGAGGTGTTTAGCTGTTGGTAATTTATTTTGATGATTTCAAGAGTTTCTTTTGCAGGACTTGAGTGAATAGTGAAACCACAATTGAAACTTTACAAAGCAGATCTTCTGTTCTAACGTGTAGATCTTTGATTATTCTAAGAAGTGGTATGAGTTTGTAACAATATGAAGCTGCGGTTCAGCATGGGCTGTAGTTGTTTTTGCTAAGTATTTAGCTAGGGTTTTGTAATCGGTGCTCCTAATGGAGATGATATGGGTCCTGAAAGGTATCTTTCTTTTGGGTGTATTTTTGGGAGGCCTTATTGTTTGGGGCCCAATCTAGAAGATTTTTTCTCTTGGTATGATCGTCTGTTGTATTCTTTGCTTTATGTTTCTGGTTTATAAATTTTCTTCTTGGTTTAAGTTTTTTTTTCCAGATATGGGAGTGGGTCTGTGTTTATAGGTTTGTATGTGAGTCTTGGAGTAGTCGTCAATTGTGTTTCGTAGTTTTTTCTGTCCATTACTACTGTGGCATTCCTTTTTATCTGCTGTGAGTATTATTATGCTGTTATCAGTTTTTCAGGGTTTGTAGCGCTGTTGAATCATCTTTGCAAGTTCTTTTCGGTGGTTTGCTGTGCATAAGATGTTTTGTAAACTGGGTTACTGTGGTACCTCTATTTTGTAGGACAACCAGGACAGGCTGTTCCATAGGTTGTTAATTTCTAGGTCTCTATTCTGTCTTAGTGTGTTTTTGTGGGATCAGGCTGGTGATTTTGTTTTTTGTGGAAGCCCGTTGGCAAAAAAATACGCACCATCCTTAGAAACCCAAAGACAAAGATTGACCTGGAAACAAGGCATAATATGAAGTTCCTGTGCATTATGCCCGGACACATACAGGGACAGACCAATAGAAAATAAGTACCCTGCCTGGATGAACACAAAAATGCAGTAAAAAAGCTGGAACACCCTTCCTCACTAGTCCAACACATGACAAGCCATCAGGGGTCACAGCATCCAACTTCAATGCACAAAACCCTAGCCACTATAGAAAACCCCAGCCAAGAATCATCAGAGAAGCCATAGAGATGAAAAAAAGACCTGACAGAATGATAGAAGAAGATGATTCCAGCAGACTGTCAATCATTTGGAAGCCTGCACTCTCAAATAGAAAGATCTCCCACACCAAAAGCCAGGCAAACACCTGGGCACAACAGACTCCCTCTGATACCTACCAGCCTTCAAACAGACCCCAACCAGGCACCTCAGATTAATACCCTAGCTTCCTAAGAGATAATAGCCATCCTTTCACGCGAAGCCAAGCTCGACTGAAAGCCTCCAATAGACAGGAACAACAGTGTTGCCAGCCAATCAAAGCCACCAAAACAGACAGAAGAAAACCAGAAAACACGCATCAACACAAACTCCAGTCCATAACACAGACCAAGACTCCCAACCAATCAGGATGTAGACAAAGCATCCTGGCACAGCAATCAGCCCTAGCCTCAAATTAAACCAATGCCTGTGAATAGCCTGACCACAATACACACTGCCATACAGAAGCCTGATGATGGCAGATGAGATTCTGCTGACGTTGCTACATACTTAAAGCAAGCTATAATGACGTGGGATAATCACCCGGAAGGAAGCTGAACAGCACACATGTAAGTTCGCGAAAGCTTAAAACCACACCACACACACACACACACACACACACAGCACACAACACATCAACACACATATATATATATTTTATTATATATATTATATATATATTATATATATTATATATATATAATATATTTATATATATATATATATTTTAAGCTTGCGGGCACTTACTTTTGTGCTGTTTAGCTTCCTTCGTCGGTATTATCCACGTCAATTGTAAGTTCTGTTAAAGTTGTAGCTCATTAGTGTTCTGTTTAAAGGTTTGCAGCAACGTTCAGCAAATCTCATCTGCCAATATCAAGGCTCTGTAGGAAGTTGGCTCCACAGTTCCTCTGTTTCAAATTTGAGGCGTCTATTCTGATTGTGTGATCTCGCTGTCTGTGTTTGATTGGACTTGGAGTTTATTGATGGTGTTTCTGGTTTCTCTGTCTGTTTAGTTGGCTTTGATTGGCCTGGCACCACTCTGTTGCCTTGTAGTTGGAGGCTTCAGTGCAGCCTTGGCTCGTGTGAAAGGATCCGGCTTAAGCTCTTAGCATAGAAGCTCTTGGTATCAGTCTTGGGTGCCTGTGGGGTGTGTGTTGACTGTTGAGGGATAGAGGGAGTCTTTGTGCCTCAGGTGTTGCTCTGGCTTTTGTGGTGTGGAGATCTTTCTGAATTGAGATGGCAGACCTCCAAAATCGATCTGACACGTCTGCTGGAATCATCTCGTCTACTATTCATTGCTTCAGGTGCTTTTTTTCAAATTCTCTATGCATTCTCTTGATGTTCTAGTGGTTGGGGTTTTCTATAGTGGCTAGGGGTTTTGGTGCCATTGATAGTTGATGTTGTGTGACCTGTGGCTTTCATGTGTTGGCATAGTGAGGAGGGTGTGCTTCCAAGCTTTTTTCTACTGCATTTTTTGTGTTCATCCAGCGCGGTACCTTATTCTTCTACTTGGTCTGTCCAATGAGTATGGCGGGCAGCTGATGTACAAGGGATATTTCCAGTACTAATGCCTTGGTTTTCCAGGTCAATTTGTTTGGGGTTCCTAGGATGGCGTGCTATTTTTTGTCTGTTTTTGAAGGCAGTCTTCTGATGTGATGCCTGTGTGTTAGTATCTTACTGATCTTTATCTGTAGTACACTCTTATGTAGAGGCGAGGAACAGCATGTTCCATAGGTCTGATTGAAGTCTTCTGGGTCTCTGTTCTGCTGGTTTGTTTTTTGTGGATAAGCTGGTGATTTTGTTTTTGTGGAAAGCCGATTGGCTGTCCAATACTTTTCAGTCAGGTCGTGCATAGTTCAGATCTTTATATGTGTCTCTATCTGCAAGGCGTTTGGTTCTGGTACTTAGTGTCTTTGGCCACGAATTTATCTGTGCTGGGGTGGTGGTGGATTTGCGGCGTTAGACGGTAGTTGGTTGCCTGGTGTTCTCCTTCTCGGATATAGGTGTGTCCCAGATGTGCAATCTGTTCTTTGTAGATATCAGTACACATCTAGGAATGGTAGTTGTTTGTTTATATTACGTTTTCCATGGCTTAACCTTGATTTTGGTGTCTGTCTGTTTCAGGTGTGTTATGGAAATTGTTTTAGGTTCTCTTTTCCATGGGGCCAAATCACAAATGTGGTCATCGTGTACTCTTAGCCATAGTTTGGTTTGTGGTGGCAATTAGCCAGGGCTCCTGGTTCGAATTCTTCATGAAACAGGATTGGCAATGAAAGGGTGCAGTGGTGATCCCATTAGGGCTCCTTCATTTGCTTGTATCTTTGGCCTTTGTATATTTGAATAGTGTTGGTTAGGCCAGTGTTCTGTTAGTTCCATGAGGTTTTGCTGGTTGCTATTATTTTTGATGATTCAAGAGTTTCTTTTATCGGGACTTGAAGTGAATAGTGAAACAACGTCGAAACTTTTACAAGCAGATCTCTTGTTCTACGTGTAATATCTTGATTATGTTCTAAGAAGTGGTATGAGTTTGTACATATGAAAGCTGCGGTTTCAGCATGGGCCTGTAGTTTTTTGCTAGTATTATAGCTAGGTTTTGTAATGGTGCTCCTGAATGGAGCTGACTATGGGTCTGAGAGGTATTGCCTTCTTGTGTAATATATATAATATATATATATAATATATATATATAATATAATAATATAATATATATATATATTACAGAAAAACACAATTAATAAAATCAGATAAGGTGTGTAGCATAGGTAGGGTTCTTGATGTTTCAATCATTCACTTAGTGACATTCAATCAAAGTTACAACAGCATTGAAAAAAGGGACTTAGGACCATTTTTCACACTTACTACCACTGTAGCATCTCCATCATGTGATCAAAATGGCAACTGACTCATATTTATGATGGTTGCAGTTTCCCAGTGTCATGTGATCAACTTTTGCAACCTTCTGATAATCTAAATTAATGGGGAAGTTAATCTAAGTTAATGGGGAAGCCCGATTCACTTAACCACCATGTTACTAACTTAACATCTGCAAGGATTCACTTAAAAACTGTGGCAAGAAAGGTCTAAAATGGGACAAAATTTATTTAACAATTATCTCACTTAACAGAAATTCTGGCCTCAATTGTGGTCGTAAGTGAAGGACTACCGATTCTTAAATTAACACCAGTATAAGAAATATGTTCTATAAATGTGACTTTTAATGATTTGGAATACCTAATATTTAATTGACAAATAAAACATAGTTACAGTTACCCCTCCCTTTCTACATTATCTGTAGTTACCATAAGACAAAGAACAGCTGTATATCTCATGAAATCCAACAGGGCCAATTGCAGTACAGAGAAGTATGTAAACCTGGTGAATAAAACCGAATAGCACATTAAAGCGCATAGCTATTGCTAACATGGATATATATGACTCTTTTGATATTCTTAGGCTTTTTAAAAACAAAACCTCGTTGACCATGCAGAAACCTTCAGTTAATTTAAGGAAAATGACCAGCTTAACAGAACCAATGAGTTAGAAGACAGCTCCCCTCCCTCATTGATTAGGAATAAGCTCTTTTGCAGTTTTCTCATTTAGCCTATTGAAATTCATCTTAAGAATGCTGCAGTCTGACCATGAAATAGAGATAAATGGAGTGGCAAGTTAATTGATATATTTTGTCTGCTGTGCTAGTATACACTAAATCTCCAGAGATCAACACAGTTGTATGACTTCTTTTAAAAGGCTACCTATACTACAAGTCAGCAACCAATTAGTGGCTTTAGTTCAAATCAGGCTTGATATATAGTTGGTTTCAGATGATGCACTTTAAACCTTCTTTGTCCCATTTAGCAAAGTTATAATGCTGCAGGGACAGTAACAGCTCTTAGCTATTTTCTATCCTAGTAGAGACCTAAAACCTTGTATAGTCTTCCCTTAATAATCTTCCATTCTGCAGGAGTTCTTTGCCTATTCCTCATTTATTTTCAGAATAACAGAGTTGGAAGGGACCTTCTATCTAGTCCAACCTTCTGCTCAAACAGGAAACTCTATACCATTTTAAATGCATGCTTGTTCTATCTCTTCTTTCAAGCCTCCAGTGATGAAGCACCACAATTTCTGAAGACAAGCCATTCCATAGGTTAATTGTCCACACTGTCATGCAATTTCCCATAATTCTAGATTGGTTCTTTCCTTGATTAGTTTCTATCCATCCATCCTCCTTTCCATTTTGATTTTTAGTTAGATATGCCTATTATTTATGTCTTAACCATCTTCCAAGCACCTTTTTTAAGCTACTAATTTTTTCAGCAGACTGCCTAAGGGCCATGAAGCATGTTATTTTAATTGCAGAACTTGCTCATAATTCTATTCCTTTGCTTGGAGTAAATGCATAGAGTAAAGAAAGAGATCAAAGCCCTATTTAATCCCACCAAATTTAGAAAGGAGGACCAGCTGATCGGTGGTTAATGAACAAAAAAATGCAGTTTGATCTTAAGACTTCCTTATTTTCCTTCCAATAACATGCCATGAGGTTTCAACAGATTTTATCTTTAATCATCTCTTTTTTGCCTCCTTTTTTCATTATTCCATTCCCTTTATTCTATAGTCTCATTCATTTTATAGTAATCCTTGAATCCTGTTTTGCAACTCCATAATTTAGGAAAGAGTGGTCTAATGGCTTATTATGGATCTTAGTCCCATTTATCTAGTATGAAGAGCACATTGTCAAGTTTGGCATAAGAATTAGTCGGTTTTTTTGTAGCACCATTTAAACAAATTTTAATATACTTACTTTATACTTTAAACTCTTCCCAGACCCCAAAGACAAGCCAACACTATATCTATTCTAATAATGTTTCAAATCATAGCTGTAGTCTCTGCCTACAAAAACATGACTTCGACCTAATTTTGGAGGGACTCAGGACATTCTTCCTTAAACTACCACATCAGATTTCTATGGACCAAATCACACAAGACAGAAGAATTCATTGTATTGCTTCCTCTGCTTTAGGTCAGTATGGACTATAAATAGCAAGCAAATCTAAGTCTGGAATTCTGGTAAACTCCATTTCCTTTCTTAAATAAATCTCCTTTCTTAAACCCCTGAAATATTTTTTTTAAGTCTCAGAAAAACTCAATTGAAATTGTTGTGGGTTTTGAAGTTGATTCTCTGTCCAATTTTGCGCATATCCTAACTGTGGATATCTTGTGTAATTATCTCTAGTTAATGAATATTGTATTTCCAATGGAATGAAAAGTACATGATTTAATGTTTTCTCAGTCCTTCTCTAAAGATACCACATCCTGGAAGGCTAGTGAATAATTTCTCAGGTTACTATCTATTCAAAAGATAACTAGATGGAAAAATTATTACTTGAAAGGCTTTTTTTAGAGGGGGAAAATTTCTAGAATTATCTCTAGAAGGTTTTTGTTTAAAGCCTACCCTCAGTCCACTTTTATACCCTGGCAAACACTCCTTTGGTTTGCCTGTTTTGTTTATACCACGTGTATTTCCTCTCTGAATGCTGAAGTGGGTATGAAATACTGCCAAAATTCCCAAAAGTCTATTTGTGTAAGTGTGTGTGTTGTGTATGTGTCCATGGATAGAAATTAGATCAAGATAGTATAGAAATTAGATAGATACAAATTAGATCAAGATAGTATCCATGACTTCATGATCAAAACTTTCTTTTTCTCAAAATATGTTGTGTGCTACACGCTCATTTTAAAAGGCTGGGCTCAGACTTGAGTTGTGCAGTTGTGAATGCCATCCTAAGTTAATTCGTCCCATCACCAAGTAAAGATTGAAAGCTATGCTGCTTGCAACAAGGGAAATTTGCAATGCTGCATTTTGCCTACTGATCCAAGGGGCAATAAATAGCCAAAAGCATTGTGCAGGGACTATTAGCAGCAAGAGAAATTGAGCTCTTCAATAGTTTGCTAGACAGACAGAACTGACTGGGAAAGGACATATCAAATTCTAGTTTCCATAAGTTTGATTAGAATACACTTAATATTGCTGTTTATTGCTCTTATTTGTTTTTAGTTGGGGATACTCTCCTCATCATTGGCTTCCTGTATTAAGAGTATTAATGGTGCTATATGTTTGGTGGCACATGTGAATGTCTGCATACAATGATTCTTTTTAAAAGCAGTATCACACTGTTTGAGAGAAAATCGGTATTAACATCAGTATGGTGATAGAAGATAAATAGGCTATCTTTTCCAGGAGTGATTTAAAATATGATAAATTTTGGTTTAAAATATGACACATTTTGTTCCAAAAATGACAAGCTCATACTCCCTCTTGAGCACAAGCAAGCTGAATTATCAATCAAAAGGGTGTATCTTGAAATGGGCTTCTTTTACAGCTCTGCTTCAAGTCCCAGCCTCATTTGTCAAGTGTCAGTGATATGCACAGGACTCAGTGCTTGCTGGGTGCCATTCTAGCTGAAAATCTATACATGCTGTGAACTTAAATAAATCTATCTAATAAAATAGCTTGCATTATTAGAAATAAAATCAACATTTCTTTGAATTAATTTTATTCTTTGGAACATTTCCAAAGGGTGGAAGGCATGTAGCTTATTTTAATGTTTGAATATATGTCACCATATATATTCAAAGGCCACTTTTTTTGAAACACAAACTGAGCCTCAGCAGGGATTGGAGCTTAAATATATATATATATGCTTTAGTCAGAATGGTATTGTAGTTTTAGAGATTAGGGTCACCATAACCTGGGACCTGTGGTTCATTTAGTTCTGATGTTTCCATTGCCCATTTGTTAAGCAGATTTAGCATATTTATGGTTTAATTTTAGTGAAATAGTCATCCATAAATTCATTGTCTCATTAGGAGAATTGGGAATGCTCATTATTTTTGTACAAGAAAGCCAAGGTTTTTTGTTTTTCCTTTCTTCTCACACACTCATTGCCATTTGGGATTCTCTAGCACTGTTTCTTTTTGGTATTATTTCATGAATATAGTGTAGTCCAGGAAACATTGCCAAGAAACAATGGTCCACAGTCAGCTTAAACAGTTTAGAAGTCAGTTTGATTCTGTTCTTACTAGCATTCTTCCTAGATAAACATCTGCGGTGTTGTTGTTGTTGTTTTTTTGGTTAAAAAAAATCTCCAGTTTGCTTCAGCAGGAACTATCAGAACATATAAATATAAATTCGTATAAAATTCCCAATAATAATTTTAAAAGTTTACTGCTGGAGTAACTGATGGACTTGGGACTGAAAGCTACTTGTTAACATATTATCAAATCAGTACAATACAACAATCTGTACAAGAGTGCTGCTGATGCCAAGGTAGGTAACCAAATACAGATTTAGGGAATACTAACCACATATTTATAATTATGCTATAAAAAGATTTACTGTACAAGAATATTATATTTCCCCTGCATCTTCCATAATTACCTGATGAACAGAATTATAAAATGAATGCAGAGTCTGCAGGTCATTCAGAATTCTTTTGCTTTACAGAATGTGTTTCCAAAACAGTTACTTTATAATGATTATTTAGTGGTATGAAAAATATGATCAAAAGACATTCTCTTGGACCTTTCAAAATCAACCTGGGTAAGCAGTTTTCAGGAAAAGCATTCAGCAAGTACAAATGTTTTGAATAAGTGCTTTACTGCCTTTTAACCAATTGATACCTAGTTAATGGATTAAATTGCTGAGGTAATTCCCCATTAGGAGAATGAGCACATACAGGGAGATGTGTTTGAGAGTAGTGTTTGAATAATACACACACAGTACACAGATACACTGGACAGTAAATGTAGGTTTTTACTTCCAGANAGGGATAATCCAAATATCAAAGTCCAGTGTAAAAAAACAGTTCAGTAACAGACTTACATTAAATCCAGTGATATCAGTCAATTAGAAGAAATGGAGCAACTGCAATACTTTCCAACAGAAGGAAACAGAGATACACTCACACTCTCTTCTGAGACTCAGACTAAAGACAAACCAGGTTTCTGGCTCCATCTTATGGCCGTTTGAGAAACCACACCTAATTGCAGTTTTTAGCATGCTCTTAAAGAGACAGGATTAAAATGTCGATCCTGGTTTATATATTTCTAAGCCAAATAGCTGTTAGGTGACTCATATTCCTAACATAAATAAAACATATAGTCCTAATAAAAAACTTCATTATACATATTGCTAACTACAATAGAAGTGAAAAGATTTATTATATAATTAAAAAGACTGTAAGTCATAGAATGGCACACTTGTTATATTTTCTTTTCTAATCCACCACATAATAATATACAAAAGACAACAACTTTTAAAAAAAATTACTTTCTGCCTGGATTTTAACTGTGAAAATTAAAATGATTAAAATAGCAGACATAGCTTGATAACTCTATCAATGAAATGCATTTTCCTAGAACATAAAAATATAGTGTAATCAGTTCATATTTTGGATTTCAAATATTCAGAACTGAATTTTAATTAATTTATACTTTTCACTTTGCTTCAAGAATGTATTTCTCAATTTTAGTGTGTGGATAATTCTGTGTGCATAAATGTATCAATATGAAAAATCTTTTGCTTCATGAAATAACATTTTTATTCAATATCTCTTGCTCCCACAAGAGAAGTACCTCTCCATATTTTTTGCTATCTTTTTCTTTGATGCTGTTCTCAAAATTAATTTTGTGAATAATTTTTAAAGGATAAAATGTTGCCCTAAAATTTACAGTGTCAATCTTCCTTCTTTTTCACATACATGAATTCAGTTTTTTTTCTACTGAGCACCGAAGCAATAAGATTGCAATGATTATTATCTCTTTATTTCATTGCTCATGAATTCATGCGCTTGCTATTTTAATCTGCATATATTTAAGATAGTAAGACAGAAGCAGTACTGGGCTAGAAACTGGAAGAGTGTTAATTCTAGTCCTTCCTTAGCTATGAAAGCCACCAGAGTGACTTTGGACCAGTCACTTGCTCTCAAATAAAACTATCACATAAAGCTGCTGTTATGAAGTAAATAGAAAGTGGAAGCATTATGTACCCCACCTTGAGGTATAAATATAAAGGTGGGATACAACATTAATGAAAAGTAATTTTTTAAAAATGCTGAAATATAGGCATAGATAACTTAATGCAGCATAACTGTATCTTAGCTTGAAAGACTGAGCTATCAACAAGAATTTTGTCTTGTGCTCAGTTTGTGATGTCAGTTGTCTACTGTGGCTTCCATCACAGTGCCTACATTCCACTGGAATCCTTGGCAGAATTAAACCCTGTAATATATCTCTATCAAAAGCTCAGGAACAGTTTTAAAGTAGATATTTCTGGGACATTTCAAACATGAACTGAATAACTGGAATTTTTGATAAAATCCCATCAATGGGTTCATGACTTTTAAAATATGAAAATGGTGTTTATAGATTTGAGATTAAAGTTGATTCATCAGAAAACTCTGTTTAGGTGTATTAGATTCCTTAAAATGTATTTGAAAGGCTGGACAATACATTTTTATGCTGGAAGTGTAAAAGACTTGAGGATTCACTAATCAATATGATATGGGTCATGTAATCATTTAGTATATTTTTTTGGATAGAATGCTACTGCATATAAGCATATTAATGGGAAAACTTTGGACTGTTTAATCAGGAATTCTGACTGCATTAATCATTGGGGATGATGTACAAGAATTATATTACAGAATTGGAAAAGTAATACCATTTCATTATGTCAAGAAATGGGTATCAGAAATGTGTGATCTGTATCTCTTGGAAAATGCAATATTTTCTACTAAACAAATGAAACAGCAACATGTGTTACTATGGCAGAGATTTTGTGTTATCTTTCAATAATATCTCTGCTAGAATTATTCATATTATAGCAGTGACTTCATTGGTAAAGTGACTATTGACAAGTATAAAATCTGATAGATATTTTCTTTTTTTCCTTCCTAGCCTATATTTGTAGTTTGTACTTCTATTTTTTAATTCTTTTAAAAAGCTTAAATGCAAGTAGACATTGACTTACAGTTATTCATTAAGTGACAATTTGAAGTTACAACAGCACTGAAAAAAGTAACTTATGACCATTTTTCATACTTAGAGCCACTGCAGCATCCCTATAGTCAATTGATCACAATTCAGATGTTTGATACCTGACTCATATTTATGATGGTTGCAGTGTCCTGGGGTTATATGATCACCTTTTGTGAACTTCTAACAAGCAAAGACAACCATGTTACTAATTTAATAACTGCAATGATTCACTTAACAACTGTGGCAAGAAAGATCCCCAAAGGGCCAAAACTCACTCAACAAATATCTCACTGAACAACATAATTGTTGGGCACAGTTGTGGCTGAAAGTGAAGGACTGACTACCTATATTGTTTTATTTAAAAAAAAGATTTTACAAAACAGCAGCAATTGCAATCACACTTAGTATACCACTTCCAGTGCTTCCTTCGGGTATTATCCCACGTCATTGTAGTTCTGTTAAAGTTGTAGCTCATTGTAGTTCTGTTAAAGTTGTA
>BHFT01065627.1:0-30803 GCA_004320025.1 Laticauda laticaudata | reverse complement strand
TATTATTATTATTATTATTATTATTATTATTATTATTATTATTATTATTATTATTATTATTATTATTTCATTGGTGCTTTTCTCCTTTTCTTCTTTTCTGCCAGCTTTTCCCACCTGGCTCAGATGTTTTGGGATTTCAGCTCCAATGTCAGCAAGGTAATTTATAAGAACTAGAGTCCAACTAGAAAGCCAATTGAAAAGCACAAGGTTGAAGAACTCTGCTTTAGGAATAAATATGTAATGTAAAAGCTCTCTCTCTCTCTCTCTCTCTCTCTCTTTCTCTCTCTCTCTCCCTCCCTCCCTCCCTCCCTCCCTCTATTCCCCTCCCTCCCCTCCCTTCTCTCTCTTACTTTATTTCTCTGCCTAATTGCTGACATCTTTCTCTGCTTCCTGTTCCTTCCACCCTCTTGTCCCCCCCATAAATTTTCCAATCTCGTTTAGTTAGGTGGGCACTCAACCTGTGGTTATCAAAAATGAATTGAATAAAGTGGCTGCAGCACTTTTATTACTTACAAATGCCTTTGGGTTCCTGTGTATAGGTAGGAAGCCTGCTTGTAAGCTTAGGCTGTTTTCTTTTAGAAATAGGACTAAATAATACTGAGGTGAACAAAGATTAAGACTGAAACCACAATGGGCCATTTTCATCACGGAGCTGCTCACTTAACTTAATAGCCATCTGGTTTTGGGCTCCAGTGAGGAAAGATTTCTGGCAGGACACAAAAGAGAGGAGCTTTATGGCAGATGTTTTCTTGTTTTGTACCAGCTTTCCCAATGTGGTACTGTGCAGATGTTTTGAGATATCAACTTCCATGTCAACTTAGCCAATATGAATCAAGTTGCAAGGTTGTTATAAGAACCCAAGTCCAATATGCATCTGGAGGGCAAAAGGTGGGAAAAGTCTGCTTTTGGGAATAAATATGTAGTGTAATAGGTATGTCCCCATCTCTCTATCTCTCTGTCATCTGTCTGTCCATTTATCATCTATCTATCATCTGTCTGTCTGTCTGTCATCTATCATCATCTATTTCTATGCCACCCTAATCTTGATTTAGAATGGCTTATAACCATTCAAAGACATAAAAATATAATTGCAATAAAATAAAAGCAATTATATATAATGCTGATAAAAAAATATTAAGAGAAACCCACCAAAGATCAAGATCAAAAAGCCAGTAAGGACAGAATATTTCTGTTTCTAAAAAGAGTGGGGTGGGTGCAGTCTATTCCACAGAACTGTAATCCTTGTGGAGCAGCAAAAGAAAAAGTACATTTTCTGATCCCCACCAGGAAAATAGGATGGGCAGATTCAATTTGGAGCAGGCAAACCTTTGGGTAAAGAGTGGATTCATGAAAGACTTTATACATGATAATTAATCTTTTGAATTGTGCTTGGAAACCTATAGGTAACCAGTGCAGCAACTGGTAGAGAGATATTGCTCTCCTGAATTGTTTTTCACCCTACTGCTTCATCCTACACCAACTGAAGTTTTGGAATAGTCTTCTAAGAACTATTCTAAGAACACTTTGCAATTGCCCAAGTGTGAGGTGATGAGAACTTGACTGACTATAAACAGAGCATCTAGTTCCAGAAATGATATGTATACCAATAGTTGTACCAACTGAAGATAAGCAAAGTTCTCTTGGCCATGGCTTCCACCTGCTATAACAGCAGGAGCTATGCGTCTAAGAGTACCCATAGAGTAGTGATGGCTAACCTTTTTGTTGTCGTGTGCATGTCCATACCCATAATGCAATACCCACATGACTCCCCCATGTACGCGCCACCCCCTGCCCCCCTCACCCATTTTTGGCTTCCAGGCTGGTGCAGGAGGCTTTTTAGGCCCAAAATGGGGCACAGGGGCAGGTAGAGATGGAGATAACAACCCAAGAGCAAACAATAGATACAAACTCAAGGTTAATCATACCAAACTTGATTGCAGGAAATATGACTTCAGCAACAGAGTGGTCAATGTTTCGAATACTCTACCTGACTCTGTGATTTCTTCCCTAAACCCCAAAAACTTTAACCTTAGACTGTCTACTATTGACCTCACCCCTTTCCTAAGAGGTCTGTAGGGGGCGTGCATAAGTGCACCAACATGCCTACCGTCCCTGTCCTATTGTTTCTTTTATTTTTTATTTTTTCTTATATGTATCCATGTATTCATAACTATGTTTTTACTTATACCTATTGTCTTGTAAGAAATTGACAAAAATAAATAAATGAATGAATGAATAAAATAAAATAAGATGGGGTGAAAATTGCCTAAATTTGCCAGGTTTAAGGCATAAGGTACCATCCTCTCTTAGAAGCATTTGGAACCTCTCTAATCCAGTCTTCTCTCTGGTGATCTGAATAAGTCAAGAAGGGCAGGGCTTCATCTCGTAGGTGGCAATGCTCGTGCAGCCAATGACCTTGTCCACTTGCTTAATGTCCACAAGATTAAACAAATCTAAGATAATCAGACAGGATGTCACTCCAGTCATTGCATCAGACTCTGCATAAGAAGTGTCAACCTCTGGGTGAATATGAATGATTTTATCTTTAAAATACTTCACAAAAAGGTCACAGCACCCTGCAGGGAAGTTTTCCTGCCTGCCAATCCCTTCTCTTCACTCTGAACAGAGTAGCTGGATGGCATTTCAAAGAAGCAACGAGAGCAGAAAAGTACTGATATTTCAGTGCTTTATTGCCATAGTGTAGGCTCAGACATAAGTTCCTACCCGTGAGCTGTCAGATTCACTCCTTATTTTTCATAACTGTCACTCTAGGTATTTCCTCTCTAATTTTTTCTCCTGGGAGATAAAAGTTCCTTAGAAAATCAAAAAGTAGCCCCAGATTAAAAGGGAGGGGCATTCTTGTTGATTTAGAATTCAAATAGTCAGTATGAAACACTGAAGAGTGGCCCACGTGATTGTTGTAAAACTCCCCAAGCGTCATCCCTTCAGACTAGACACCTCAGGAAACAAACACCACAAGGATTACATGTGTGCTGCTTTATTTTTGTAGATTATAACATCAGAATCTGACAGAGTTTCTCTCTTTGCCCTCTGTGATATTAAACAGAATCAAGGCAGGATTATTTTGAGCATTTTTTTCCTCATGCTTTCCCCTTTCTCTGAATGAAGCTTCTCCTCCCTCAATGTCTCCTGCATTCCTTCAGATTACCTCTGCATTCCTCCATATCACATGCCCACTGGAAACCAATAAAATTCATTGGGACAAACCATCTTAACTAGTCCTGCTACCAATAACCTAGAGTGACCATAGAATAGTCCAACAAGGACCAAGAGTGATGGAAATGTCATCTTATCATCACGAACCAATTACTCTGATGTAAATTACTCTGATCAGCACCAGCATGTCCTCTAACATCTTTGATGCTCACCAAGCTCCCAGCCTATTTGATTTTTAAAAGAGTGGCTTCCTTAAAAACAAAACTAAAACGGAAGTTACACTCATGTAAAATAGCAGAGTCTAATGTCATCTTTACTAATAGGAGTTAGTCAACCTTGAGCCTAGTGAGATTTGAATTGCCAAATTCCAGGCAGCTCACAGTCAGCAGAAGTAGCCTGCAGTACTGCACTCTAACCATTGCACCACCATTGCTCAGGTGATTCAGCATGTACATAGTTATCAAGCCACATAAGGCTTTATAAATCAAAATATTGATTATGTTATTATGATTGTTATGATGTCATTGGGTTAGACTCAACTCCTAATGGCTACCAAGGCACTTCAGTACATGAGTTTCCTGTTGTCTTTTTCTGGGAATTCACTGATTGTCATCCATCCAAGTACTAACCAAACATCACCCTCTTTAGCTTCCAAGCCAACTTTAGAGAATGTCAAATGACTGAAATTTCAGCCATATTTTTATATGTACAATATATATAGAATTGGATTACAGTAATTCTTTGCCTGCATCTCTCTTTTTTCCTTAGGTTGATATGAAATGTCTTATTCACATATATGGAGGGTGCCTGTTTGGAGAGCACTTGCAATGTGTACTACAAACTAATAAAAACAGGTAAAGTTGAAAATTTGGATTATAGTGGTCCAACAATATTCACTTGTAGAAAAAGGCATATCTTAGTGGTTTTTCAAATATGAAAGCTTGCTGTTGATTTTGATTCACAATTACAGAAACAAACAACTTTAGTTAATCAATATGCTCATGTAAGTCTTTGTAGCTTGAGCTTTTTATAGGAAGAGAAGCAGCCAATATCTTGTAGGATGGAAAAGAACTCCTATGAGGCTATTTTTCTTTGTGACATACACTACAAAGTTGTTACACTAATCAAGGAATGGCTTACTGCCAGAATATAAATATGATCATGGAAATGTATGCTTAATCTTTCCACAAGGTAAGAATATTGGTCTTCTAATGAAACTCTCATCCCAGACTATGTATCTAGGCAGTCTCAATGTCTGCTTTTATGAAGCCCACATTCAGTCATGGGTAAGAAGTCTCTATGTTGAAGGAAAGGTCTATGACTATGATAACTTAGAGAATTGGCATGGCTCCAGAAGCTATTCCCCTCCACCTCATCCCTTATACCTAGTGCTAATGTAGTAAGTGACTATTTAAATTATTGACAGTGCTCCAATATTGCATTATTTTGATATGTTGCTGAAATTAAGATGGAAGAACAGCCCCAAAGAACAAGCAGGGGCATCTATCAGAAGAGTCCTAAAAAAAGTCCAGAGGAGGATGCAAGAATGTGATAAAAGGCCATTTCAATATTTGCATTGCTCATGTTGCATGCAAATAGCTTCAGTTGTAATGTTGGGTCCACCCTTGATTTTTTTTACACTCCTCTCACCATTAGTTGTGGCACCAGTGAGCATTTTGCTAACATTCCCCACAGTGTGGACCTGACCTTTGCTATCTTATCCTTTCACACTATAGTGCAATTGTGATAGTCCCACTTCTGAAAATAACTCCCTAGTTCCCTGCATGTTTCCTACAAACCCCCCTGGCCTTCACAATTTCCCAAGAGAAAAAATGTTGCTCTTTCTTTTATGAACTCTGAATCTAGCAATATGTTAAGGGCCTGTCACATAGGTCGATGGATGCAAAACGTATGTAAAAAGGACATAGCGGACAAGAAAATGTTCCATCCGTTGTTATCCGCTCTCAAAAGTGCCCCGAATTTGCATACATAAGCAGAGTGGAAACAACGAAAGGAACGGATGGGGGAGGACGTTAGCGAGGATGTTAAGCGGACGCTCCAGTGGAAAGCCTAGGCGGATGGGAAGCGGATGGGAAGGGATGCACATCGCAGGCTTCCGGGGCGAGCACAGCGAAGTGGACGCGGCAAGCTGAAGGAACGGATGTAGAGCCGATGCCTAGCGGTATGAAGCGGATGTATCATGGAAGCCTAGAGGAGTGACCGAGTGGATGCCTAGCGATGCAAAGCGTTCACTGCGCACCAGGGAGGATGCATTGCATCAGCCCCGCAGATAAGAAAGGGAAGCAGCTCGCAAGCAGGCACCAATTCAGAGGAAAGACCTGACTGCCAGACACATCTCCAGCCAACACACCATGGGAAGAGAGAACGCCGCAGCCTGGAAGACACCATCCATGGCCACGCTGAACCCCTGCCCTCCCATGGACCTTCGCATGCTCACACTCTTCTGGTCGAGGAGGGCATCACGCGCGCTGGCTCCTGGAGCTGGCTCGCTGGGCTTCTCTGCTCGCACGACCTTGCTGGTGCTTGTGGCTTCTTCTGCTGGCGCTGGACTCCTGGTGTGCTCTGCTGGGGCTTCTTGCTGGGCTTGCTCCGGTGCGGTCTTGCGGTCTCCTGCTGGCGTACTGTGCTGGGTTCTGCTGGCTACTGGCTAGCTCTGGTCGTGCTTTCGCTGCACTCGCGGTGCTGCTCCTGGTCCTGCTGTCCTTGCTGGGCTCCTGGTGCTGCTGGTGCTGCTGGTTGCTTACTCTGGCTGCTGCGATCCTGGTCCTGCTGGTCCTGCTTGTTGCTGCTTAAACTGTTGTTTGTTGGCTGCTGCTGGGCTGGTGGATGTGGTGGACCAGCCCCATGAACCTCGAAGGCCGCCTGATGAGGGGCCAGATGGCCCCTGCCTGAGGGGAGGAAAGAGCATAATGCCTTCAGTGAACGGGAAGAGGAGCAATACGCCACGAAGAGGAACATGAGGATGAGAGGTGTGGAATGGCTGAGGGAGAACGAGTATCTATGGCGGAAGGACACCAGCCTCTATCGAGACAGCAAAAGGAGCAGGCTGCTGGAAAGAAAGGCGGAAGAGCCTGGGCTACACTTGAGGTGTCCTCGGCTGTGGAAGCATCATGCAAACCTGGTCCGGGAAGCTGCACCTCAAGAAAAGCGGCAGGCCATGGTCAAAGCCTGATGGACCGGGAGGACTACGTGAGGTTGAAGCCAAGTGCAGTGTCTTGAGGGTGAGATATCCGCCACTGGGAACGCCCCTCTTGAAAACCCTCGTCTACTCAGGGCAGCCCGCAGAAAGCCAGTCGCCTCTTCTGGCCAAGAGATCAAAGCTCTGTGGTCCAGGCAGGTATCTGTGGAGCGCGCCCACAACGCGAGAACCCCCGACAGCTGGCATCCCCGTGCGGAGCGCGTGGAGGACCCCCTGATGCAGTGGGAGCAAGGAGAGGCCACTGCCACCAGGGACCAAACCCACATGCACCCCCAGCTCCAACTCCACAGAAAGCAGGAGAGAGCCAGACGGAGGGCAGAGCATAAAACACTGTCCTGCTGGAGATCAGGGACCCATCAGAAGCCAGCGTAGATCCCCTCTCTAGATGGTACACACTGCAAACCATCCATCCAAACCGCAAGCCCTTTCCTCACCTACGTCAACCAGACCCTCCTGAACATGTCCGAATCACAGTACCAGTGTGATCAAAGGACAGGATCACGGATCTCCTTCACAACGACCTCCAAGAACCCAGCTGAAACCTGCTTCCACCCAGTCCACGTTCTGCTCCTCACACCCAGGGATGTTCAACTGCCCTTCCAAGGTTTTCCACAGGCCCTCACCTACCAAGGCACCGGCTACCAGGGAAGCTCCAGCAACCACAGGGAAGCCCTTCCACAGTTCAGCGCACCAGGTACATCGTACGCCACCGGTACACCGAGGCCACTGATGCCAACCAATCACACCCATGCCACCCATGCAACCCATGCCACCCATCGCCACTGATGCCACCACACGCCCACAAGATCCACGAATGCTCACCTTTGCCTCACCTGCACGACCAGACAAGCCACCACATCACTCCTCCTTCCTCCACCCCACAGCCAAGCCCGGACCTTCAGAACATCTTGTCATCGGTCTTGGGACTGAACACCCCATGTCATGAGGAGAAGGGCCTCTCAACATCATAGGATGAGCCAGCTCTCTGGAAGAGCTTCCTCCACACACGCATCCCCTGTTGTCCTCTCGGGGCCAGGCACCCCAATGGTGCCTTCAACCAGCACTTCCAGCAGCAAGCACCTCCACACCGAGCACCGGACCCTTCATCCCTGAGAATATGGGCGATGCCTCAGAGTGACTGAGAAGAGTGCCCAGAGAACTGGGTTCTGCTACCTGTTGACCTTTATCTTTGCTTGGGATTACTTTACTTGCGGTCATTTTTGCTTTACAATTTGTTAATAAAAGTGATTATCTTTGCTTCATACAGCTGCTCAGTTCTTTTAGTCAATAAAGTCTCTGTGGAAAATTTTAGAAATGGTTAAGCAACTTTGCATGCTTGTGGGATGGTTAAAAGATAGCACTGGGATGGGCAGGATACCTGTGGGAATGGTAATAGCTGTGGAGGACAGGATACCTGTGGGATGGGCAGGATCCTGTGGGATGGGCCGGGATAACCTTTGGCGATGGGTAATAGCTGTGGATAGATGCACCTCCAGTGCAAGCATAGTGGGGACTGCATGGCCACCCCCCCAGGTGCCCACACCTATGGCCCTTTATTATAGATTAACAATGTAATCATTCATCCACACATTTCAAACATAAACACAACTCTTTATTAAATGCCCTGTTCATGTAGGGCCACGTCAACATACATGGGCAAACAATCTCATCAGTTGTGATGAAGAACAGGCCTCAAGGAAGCATCAATTAAAGCATCTTATCATGCCTTTTCTCGCCCATTCCACTGCTCCAGCTGGGGGAGTTGCACCAGTGTTCAGGAGGTTGCACTGCTTCTTCCCTTCACGTGAAAGCCTATTGGGGCCTGCAACATCCACAGTGCTTATCAGGTTTCGCCCTTGCCTCCATTCACCAGGCCCATGTCGCCCATTGCCTGTGGAGCGTCCACGAGCCTGTTTACTGCAAGACACTGTTGGTAGCAGGTGCGCATGAGATTGGCAGGATGCAGCACATTCCACGATGTTCCCACGGTCTCGCGGCCCGATGCGCAATGGTGTGAGAAGTACCTGAAAACTTGTTGGCCAGATGCCAAAGCGTTTCTCCACCACCCCGTCTGCCTGGACACCTGTAAGTTTGAAGATCCCTCTTCACAGGTGAGGCATGGAAGTGTAGGCTTCAAATGGTAGGTCTGAGGGAGAAGGCGTCATCCCCCACGATTGATGAGTAGGGCACATCTTGCGTGTCGTTGGGCAGCGGGGTCTGGACTGAAGCCCATTATGAGGTTGCGTTCCAGCCCATCCCTAAGAGGTCACTGGTGTTGTATACTGGGCATCTGAAGATGACCCGTGGCCTGAAGCATCGAATGTAAATGACTTTAGTCAGCACTCGAAACTCATGGCGAAGAGGATTGAGCATGAAAGAGCCCTATGTAAGTTGTGATACAGTGGACGCCTGACTTGGCTGGAGCTTTGCAGGTCCACGGCTTGCCATCTATGGCTCCAACGGTGTGGGGAATTCCACTTCTGATACCACTGCTCTGGCAACTTTCTTCCACCTTTCAGTGGAGGGGCACTGGAGGGCTCCCTCCTTGTGATTCTTCGTGATCGCCTGCACCACTTCTCTGATCACAATGCTGATGGATGTGTGTTGGCACCTCACGCATACTACATGCTCCTGTAACGTGGCCCCGGAAGGCCAGGTGGCGCAGAGTCCAGTGCCAACTTCAGCCCCGGGTTCCAAGGCTGGGCCGGCAAGTTGGTGTTGCCTTGGGTGCACCTGGGTCTCAGCCCACTCCACAACTTCGTCAAACAGGCTGGCGGCATCCTCATGAAGTTCTGATGCACGGAGGGTCTTCGTTCCTCATCTCCCACCATCAGCTTGTTATACAGTCCACTGACTCTGCTCTTCTCGCGATCCATCTTCGGACCAGACACTTCTTGGCCGCCTCCTTTTCTTCCTGTAGAAAAGGTGAAAGAGCCTGTAGATGGCTTCACCACTGTTGTTGAACGATGGTGGCTACCAAAAGGAGTGTGTATGATCCATGGTGGAGATGACTGGATGCTGTGTAAGAGCAAGAGCAAGATGAAGGCTGAAGAGGTCTGCACAGCAGGGCTGCTGGACGAAATGAGATCCAGGTGATTTCTCACCCTTTTTATAGGAAATAATATGTTTTCCGCTTGGTGTCCTTTTGCATCCTCTAGACATCCTGCAGACATCCAAATATTGCGAGATACGTCCCCTATGTGAACGTTTTTTCTGTTTTAATGCTTTGTATGCAAGTTCATCCACTTTCATCCTTTCTCCGTCCGTGCTACTAATGCGCGTGTCCATTCTGCGTCGTTTCGCTTCCTCCCTGTGTCCGTTTTCCACTGGGCGGTATGCGAGTTGCACGGCTGCGCAGCGGATGCCTAGCGGATATAGCGGATGCATAACGGATGACGATGGAAGTCTACGGATGTTCCCCGTATGCGTAGCGGATGTCTAGATGGACGCGTTGGATACATTTCCGCTCAAAAGTTTTGTGCAGCTCAAAACTTTTTGAGCGGATGAAATGTCAGTAGACGGATGCTGGACGGATAGAGAGTATGAAAACGGACGCAGTGAGTACAGAACGGTGCATCACGTAACGGATGGCAAGTGTTTCTCTCCATTTTACATCCTCTTTCCATCCGTTGGTGCTGTGTGACAGGGGCTTTAGAACTGAGATGAGAGTCCTGATTCTCTCAGTTATGTGGGCTCATGTATCCCTTTTTTTGGTATCAACTAGATTCTAGAACCCTCTCCAGGATTGCCTTGCTGGAATTTCCTAATAAATTGCTGAGCTTCTCAGTTCCCAGCAAGTGAAATTAGAAGTAGCAGCAAGGCCTTTGCAAACAGCAAAACCACATCACACCAAAACAAAACACTCCCATTCAGAGAAACTTTCTTTGTGTACTATTATGATATCCTATGGCTGCCAAAAAGAACAGTGAAAAGTGGAAGGGGGTTCCAACTGCCCAAATATTGCCCACTGATGCCCACAATTAATCTGCTGTCCTAGATCAGTGCGGAAGTAAAATAAAGCACAACTAATTCTAAAGATAATCACCTGAACCATTATATCTTATTTCCAATTTAATTAAATAAAGAATGTGTTGATTTCATTTATACATCATTTTTTATTCAGGAAGCCAAGATGGTAAACATAGTGTTCCCTCTTCTGTCTTTTGCTCACAATTGCAACCAGTGATAGGATACTGCCAGTTCACACCGGTTCTAGCAAACCGGTAGCACCAGTGGGAAGTTAGCCCTGCTCACCTGCTCCCGCCCTTTCCTGTGCTTTATTTCCTTTTTTGTGAGCTCAGCTGATTTGTGCAGCAGAATGGATTGCCGCACCTCAGATTTTTTACTCACCAGAACTGAATACAAGGTCAGTTTTGAAGCTTAAAATCTGTGGTTTATGGATGCTGCGCACATGTGCGAAGTGCACTCTCATAGAACCAGTAGTTAAAAAAGGGTGAATCCCACCACTAATGACAATCCTCTGAGGAAGACTGGACAAAAAAAAAGAAAAGGGGGGGGGAGTGACTGGCCCAAAGTCACTCTGTGCTCTTTCATGGCTGATTGTGATCTGAAACCTGGAGCTTCCTAATCTCAGTCCAAGAGCTTCTCTTGCTCACCATACTGGTTTTAGCCCTACTCCTCTTTCTATTCCTTTGCTAAATTTCAGTGGTGATATGTAGGATGGAGCAAGTATTGGTTTGAAAGACAGAAAGGTCTGGAAAGTTAGAATGAATGGAGCTGGTATCAAATAGAGAAAGCTAGGTTTTATTTCCATTTTTTTATCTGTTGTGTTTAACTTACTTGATTTTCTATTTCTTAATCCTTTCCTGAGCAATGCATAATGCTGCTTATCCTGCAAAGGAATTGTCTGCTGGGCAGCTACTGTATATAGATCTATATTCATAATTAATTCTCTGCCTCTTTCTCTCTTTCTCTTCTTCCACCCTTCCTGCTTTCTCTCCACACCCACACCAATGTACATATGCACATATAGACAGCTACATTTATGTTTGTGCGGATGTACATAATTAGATTTTGCACTTTACAGTTTGCAGTAGATAGATAGGTGTCTGACCTTGCACATTAATATTTAGTTCAGAGCTGAGGGAGAAAAAGGCATTTCCCTGCTTTGACTTTATCTGCTGAGATGCAAAGATATAAGGTTCTCTGTATGAAAATTGTCTGTACTGCCTGTTAAGAGAAAATATTACTGTGTGTGTTGGGCTGCAGAGAAAATGAGGTGTACAAGTGAATGAATACAGAAACTTTTAAATTTTAAAAACAGGATGTAAAAAGAGCCAAACTTTTCTTTAATAATTCTGTGCTATTCCGTAATGACACCTGATACTTGAATAGCACAAGTAATTTGCAGCAAATGGAGAACACCTGCTTGTTCTGGTTTTGTAGCAAAAGGCAATGGGCAAAGGGAGGGCTGGGGAGGGAATCCTCAGGTTGGAAAGGGCAGCCATACTGTGCTATTCTTTTCCAGGGTATTGCCATATAACAAGGACAGAAAGCTCCTTGTTATATGGCAATACCCAGAATTACTGCAGATGGCACTGGTCAGCCATTTGGGCACTCCTTTCTCCATTTTAGGATGAACTGAAGATTCTTCCCCCCACACTTAGAGGTGATTAAGCCTACTGGAGATATGATGTCTTGCCAGAAATTAGCAGGCGGGAAACTCCACCCCCAGTTCTCAACATTTTGCCTTCAAATTTTAGTGGCACAATTGTGCAGGGTTTTGAAGGCTGGAAATAAGAGTTTGAGGTTTGAAGTCAGCCAATAAATTCTGGTTGCCTGCTCATGTCACATAGGGACTTCCGTGAATGACCAATATTGGATAGACTTGCCTGTGCAACTTATACTATGCTTGATATATTGGCACAAAAAGTGACATTTCCAAGTGGGAATGAAACATTGTTATCTATCATCTCACTAGACAATTTACAAATATACTGTAACTTGCAGGCAAAACCAAAATGTATGAAACCATCTTTCTTTCCCTCTGTCCTGTATATATAAACAAAGCGAGGCCTTGCCCATGTTCCTGACCCTCTCAACTGCTTATCATCTGATTTGATATCCGGTTGACAGACTTCTTCTAATCAAAGGTGTTATCTATTTTTGTTGGCTTTAAACAATAGTTTCCTAGCAAGAGCAGGAAACCTGACTCCAAGAGAGCCTTCTAGGTCTGTGGAATGGGTTGCTAGCAGCACACTTCTCAGGGAAATGGGTGGATGGGAGAAAACTCATGGAAATGCCATGGAGCATATCATCATAACTCTCTGCATCCTGCAGGGTGAAGAATTTGATTGGTTCCTGTCATTAGGACACCCAGATGATTCTTGTCCCCCTTATCTTGGCAGTTCCTCATCATCACTTTTGCAGGGGCTGTTAGAGAAGGAATTAGATTTTGTTCTGCCCTGCCTGAGTGAAACAGCTGTGTAAGCTGTCAGCCTACAGCAAATTGGAAGAGCCTCCCTGTAGCGCTGGGGCTGTTGATTAAAGCAGCAACCCTTCTTATTGTCATTCCTAACAGATCAACACCAAATTTGTTCAGACTGGTGTTGCTGTTCTTTCAGTTGGTTAAAAATTATCCAATATTGTTTCTGAAAGGGAGAATGGGAGTGTTTATATTAGGATTTGAGCCTTCTCTTTAGAAATGGCTTTATTGTTTTGAGTGTGAGAACCTACAGTGGGAGGTGAATAAGGTTTGGCTTAGCAACATCATCTTATTAAAATGATCTGTACTCATGCATTCTGTACCCTACCACTAGGGTAGACCTATCTTCCTCCCTTCAGATCAGTCTTGATTCCTGGTGTCTATTTGAACATGTCCTTGCACCTTTCTTGACATGGATGTTTGTAAGTGCTTTGCCATTGCTTGCTTCATAGGAGAGAGAGAGAGAGAGAGAGGGAGAGAGAGAGGGAGGGAGAGGGAGAGAGACCCAAGATTACTATGCTGGTTTTGTGCCTATAGTGGGACTAGAATCCACAGTCTCCCAGTTGCTAGCCTGATGCTTTAGCCACTACTCTGAACTGGCCCAGCAGGTGATTAGAGGAAAGTAAATGTTCTACTGGTTTTTTTTAAAATGAAAACAAAAATGACCTCAAAAGGGGGTGAAAGGGGAAGAAGACTCAAGGAACCAGTCACCTGACATCAGGAAGATTCTAGAACAGATTATAAAAGAAATATAATCTGTGTCGGAGGCAGAAATGGGCCCAGGGCCATCTGACAGTTATCAGCTGCCTTCGGAGTTGGACATCAGTGAGGCAGAAGAACAGCTGGAGCCTGTTTCCAGTGTGTGCATGTGCAGAGCTGTCAGAAGAAGGGAACAGCTAAGGAATAAGGGTTGACTTGGGAGTAAAGCCACAGGTGGATGGTGAAGCCCCTTCCAGAGGGAATAAAAGAGGAGTGAAAGGGGAATGGGATTTTTTCAGGAGACAATTAGTTCATTTGGGTGATGATCTATTCCTGCATTCTTGCCAAGTATTGTCTGCTACAGTGTGGCATCTGAAAGATAGTGGCCTGGCAACTCTCCAGGCCTGATAAAGATGTGTAATTGTGAAATATCTTGAAAGACACACACACACAAACACACACATGAAAACACACAATCAGCAAAGCACAAAACAAAATGCTCCTTGGCTTTCTGATTAGCAAATCACTTATGTGTGGGTTTAAAAAAGTGTACTCAAAGAGGTTTTTCCTGAAACTGCAGAAGGAACTGAGTGCTCCCACATTTTTAGTACTGACTGACAAGAAGATGCAGAGGGAATGTTAACAGGCAGAATAACAAGAGTACTGAAGTAAAATTGGAAAAGATTTCCATAAGTTAGAGAAATGGTCTGAAAATAACAAATGAAATTTAGCAGAGATTAACCAATGTTTCTAACTTAAAAAATAAAATAAAAGTCAGATGCATTTAGTTACAATAATTGTGAAAACTGATCTGGAAAGTGTAGTTAACAGTAGATGGAATATGAGTCACTAGTGCACTATGTAGCTGTAAAAAAGGCAAATACAATGTTATTCCAAATGCAATTTTATACTTCTTAATCAATAGGATGCTGTCACAGGAAGCAATGCTTCCACTATTTTGTGTTAGTCAGACTTTATCTTAAGTATTATGATCTGTTCCCAGCACCACATTTTAAAAAGCATTCAAATTGGAACAGATTCAGAGAAGGGCAATGAGGATAATCAGAGTTAAGTCTCATGAAAAGAGCAGGACTATCTAGACTTGACAAGAGAAAACCGAAAGAGATATCATAGTATTCCTGAAATACTTGACAAGATGTCACACCAAAGAAGGTCAAGAGCTGTTCACTGTGATCCTTGAATGCAGAACACAAAATGATTGATCTAAATTATGGGAGCACAGATTATGATTGACTGCTAGGAAAAAAGAACTAGACGTAACAGCATTCAAAGGGGTATTTATTACTTAGATAAGTTGTGAGTTTCTCTTCACTGGATATATTCAAGCATAGGCTAGAATAGATAGCCATTTGAGAGCCAGTTTAAGGTTAAGGCTAAAAATCAGGAGAACTGTGAGTCTTAGTCATACCTCAGTTACAAAGCCAGCTGGATAACATTGGGTCACTCACTTTCCCTCAGATCTGGGAAGCAGGCAATGGCAAACCACTTCTGAAATCTTGCCAAGAGAAGTGCAGGCAGTTGCCAGGAGTCACCCTCCCAAAAAGACAACAACAACCCTCAGCCAGTTATGAAGGATTTTGATCCCTGAACTGAAAAGAAGGTTGGAGTTGAGGGCCAAATGAACTCTTTGAGCTATTATAGCATTATGATGGAGGAAAGGAATCAAAGCATACTTATTCCCCCTTTCCTGCTCATGGGCTTCCCTTAGGCTGAGTTCTATGCTTGGCTACAGTAAAAGAGACTGCATATACCTTTGATTTCATCCAGAAACTTCTAGCAAAGGATATTTGAACCTCAAATGCTAGCCTGTAGCACTGGTTTCTGGCTTTTTTCTTATAGGAAAAGTGCATAGAGAAACACAAGGACAATGTAAACAGCAATCATGGAAGCAATCATGTTTAGAAGACAGGGAATTTATCATATGAACAAGCTACATTTGCAAGATCTATATAAGTGTTTCTACAAAAAACAAAACAGCGCACACTAAACAAATACACCATCATTTTTTGTTTTTAAAAAAGCTATTTTGACATTAGCATAAAGTCTTAATTTTAATCTTTCTTGTTTGTTATTTAGCTTATTGTTTTTCTGAGTCAATTAGCATGCTACTTGGCCTTCCATCCTGCCAGCTAAATATAAATGATATGTATTTTCCTTTTTGTGTAGGAATTGTTAATATCAGAGATGGTATTCAGAAGGTTCTGACCAGTTCTGGAGAATCGGTAGTGGAAATTTTGAGTAATTTGGAGAACTGGCAAATACCACCTCTGACTGGAGATTTTACAGTATCCTTCCCCTGCCATACCCACCAAGCCACTTCCACAGAATTGGTGGTAAAAAAAATTGAATCCCGCCATTGACCTGCTTTAATTTTTGGCCAAATAGGATGAAATTGGCAACATTAACCCTGCTAAGTTTTATCTGGATGTCTTCAAGAGTTCACCACAAAACAATTCTGAAACACGGTATCCCCCACTATCACTTTTAGGGTAGATAGCAAGACAGGACAGAAGCAGTAATGCAATGTATGTAGCCCTCAACTTACAATCATAATTGGGACTAGAATCTTGGTCATTGAGCCAGGCATCACATCACCATTTTACTCAACAACTGCAGTTCTATCATTCCAAGAAAAGAAGTGTGGTGGTGTCTCAGGAGGTGAGGGAGGCCTTGGGAGACCTAGTGCAGGCTGCAAGGCTTGCTTGCATGAGGAAATCTGCCTCTGCCTAGGAGGCCTCTGACAGTTTCCCAACCAATCATGGGATTCAATTTTTTTTACTACCAGTTCTATGGGCGTGGCTTGGTGGCAGGGGAAGGCTACTGTAAAATCTCCAGTCAGAGGTGGTATTTGCCGGTTCCCCAAACTACTCAAAATTTCCACTACCGGTTCTCCAGAACTGGTCAGAACCTGCTGAATACTAGTTTAGTAAAAGGCCATTTTAAGAATAGTTTTTCTTCAACTGCTGACAGGTTCGCCTAACCTACATAAGGCTTGGCCTTCCTTCTAAGGCCACCTTGCACCATTTTCCAAGTGGGATCCATTCTCATGATCCTTCAGAACAGAAGAGAAGGCGGCTTCCATATTATCATGAAAATGGAGCCAGCTCTTGTAGTACTTTGGAAGCACCACGTGGTTTGGAGGTGGCTTCTGTAGTCTTTCTCAAATCGTACAAACACCTCTCCAAGGAGAGTAGTGATGACAATCACAGTGATGACAAAAGAACAGATGGGTCCATCAGGTTTTTTTGGACTATCTCGGGAAAAGGAGACAGCATGGCAAATCGCTCATGTATGCTCTGGAATGACTGTTTTTTATGAGAGAGGACCGTCTCCCATGGTTTTTTATGGTTTTTATGGGAGTTTTTTATGTTTTTTATGGGACTGTTTTTTATGGGAGAGGACCGTCTCCCATGGTTCTGGGTGCAAGGGTGATGAAGGGATAAATCATCAAGATAACCCTCAGTTAATGACCATTTGTTCAGCAGCCTTTCAAAGTTATGATAGCACTAAACAAGTAGTGGTTATGACTGGCTCCTGAAATAAAGAAGCTAGCAGGGAAGATCTCAAATTGCTCAGGTAAGACATTTCCATACGTGAACCCTCACCGATTACTCACAGACCCTCTGCTCCCCCACTCAGCAGCAGTCCAACCCTGCCACATTCACACCATATCTCCCCCATCACTCACATACCTTCACACAGCCTCTGCCATTGAGCAGTAGCTACATATAGATTTGAAACCAGAAATATTCTTATTAGGTATAATACCAGAAAGCTATGATAAAGGGACCGTATACTTAATTTTACATGTATTGACAGCAGCGAGAATTGTATTTGCACAATATTGAAAAATGAGAACACTCCGTCAGATGAAGATTTAATTCAAAAAATATTGGACTGTGTAGAGATGGATAGATTGACATTGAAAATAAAAGACAAAGGAGATACAGAATATTACTTAGCGTGGAATAGATTTTATGAGTGGTTAGAGATAAGAGGTAGAAATTAGATGAAGAAAGATTATTGCTATTAATAAATTAAACATAAATATGGTTTATAACTATAAGTATGCCAATCTAATCAATAGGATTATAAGTAAGCTAACATAAAGATAAGCTTGGTCAAAATCATTCTGTTGTACCACTACTATTGTTATTAGCATATATGTTACTATTTTTTTCTCTTCTGTTCTTTTGTAAAATGATATGCACTGACGATACACTGTATTCAAAATGTTTACATATGAAGAAAAAAACTTGTGTATACACACACACACACACACACACACACATACACCACACAAAAGCAGTAGCTACTGCTAGCCATAATGCATTGCCAACCTGCTTCTGAGCTGCCTGGGACTTGCAACTTCCTGCCAGCTTCCCCATTGACTTTAGTTGTTGGAAGACGGCAAGAAGTTTTGGGAAGTGTTTCAGTTCATGTTTCATAATCCTCATTTAATGACAGCAACAGGTATTGCACGGGTTGTTATCTCTTAAATGATGTTATCAATTATGACATTGCACTTTTTAACTGCATTGCTTAGAGATGGAAATTCAGGTGCCAATTGCCTTCATGAGTTGAGAACAACCTGTATAACATTTGAAATATTAAAAAAGAGCTTGAAGAATTTAGTAGTCACAATATCAGCAACGATGTCTTCTTTTAAGGATAAATTAAAGATGTTAATGAAAAATGACACATGTGAAACAAATCCTACTAGATGCAAAAATAGTAAAAGCAGAAATATCAGATAAAAATAAGTATGGATTTCAAGACCAGAGAAGGCATTTATAGTGAAACAAGTGACAGCTAAGAGAATGACCCAGATAAGGATTCTACTAGATGTACAAAAGAAGCTGGCTGAAATTTTAGAATGTAGAATACTTTATTGGCCAAGTGTGATTGGACACACAAGGAATTTGTCTTGGTATAAATACTCTCAGTATATATAAAGAAAAGGTACATTTGTTAAGAATCAAGAATCATAACATACAACACTTAATGATAGTCATAGGGTACTTTAAAAATTAAAGGGAAAATACAAAAAACAAGAGCATGACCTGGATAAGGAATTTTATTGGCTTTACAAAAGACACCTGTTAATTTCTAAAAGAAGCCTACAAAATGGGATTAAGAAGAACTGAAGAGAGATCAGATCCTACAACAACATTTGCATGAATTAAATATTAAGATTTTCAGAGGTAAAAGACCTATGAAATTAGTTTATTTGATCAAGGTTAAAATATTTTAAAATATTTTATTAAATTCTTGCTACCCTTTATGTTCTTTTTGCTAACACCAGGATTCAAATGTTGATGTTTTAGAGCTTGACAATATGCTTCTGTTGTTTCTAAGTATTTCTAGCAGGACTTCCAGATTCTGTAATAGCTTTGTTCCCTAGGCCATCCGTCTGGTAAACTTGCTATATTTGTTTCTCTCACTATGTACATGTATACATCTGAAATAGACTGTGTCATATATGTGAGCATATGCATAATTGTGTATTATTTATTTATTTATTTAGTCATGTTTATGTGTATATATTGGAGGTGGTGACCCTTTGAGAGCTGCATGCATCAAAATTTCATTTTAATATATGCTGATTAGTGTACAAATGACAATAAAATTATCTTTTCTATCTATCCATCTATCGATCTCTCTATCTATCATCTCTCTATCTCTCTATCTATCATCTATCTATCTATCTATCTAGGTTCCCTTATAGATAAGGAATGGATTATGTATGTTTATGACCTTATAAGGGGCAAAGAGTTGTCAAATTTAAGGTAAGGTAAGGTAATTAGAGAAGCCATGAGTTAAGAGAGAGAATAATAAAATCCAAAGCCATCTTAGTGTTGACATCCCATTGGTTGCAAATATGATTTGCTAACAGCAATTCCCTCATTAGTACTTATTCAGAACATGATAGAATAGAATAGAATAGAATAGAATAGAANAAGTGTGATTGGACACACAAGGAATTTGACTTGGTGAAAATGCTTTCAGGGTACATAAAAGAAAAGATACATTCGTCAAGAATCATCAGGTACAACACTTAATAATAGTCATAGGGTACAATAAGCAATCAAATCATGCTAGAAAACAGTCAATATAAATAGTAAGGATGCAAGTGACAAATTTACAGTCATACAGTCATAAAGTGGGAGGGGATGGGCAAAAAGGAGTGATGAGAAGATTAATAGTAATAGTAATGCAGACTTAGTAAATAGTTGGACAGTGTTAAAGGAAGTATTTGTTTAGCAGAGTGATGGCATTCAGGAAATAACTGTTTTTGTGTTGAGTTGTTCTGGGGTGCAGTGCTCTATAGTGTCATTTTGAAGGAAGGAGTTGAAACAGTTTATGTCCGGGATGTGAGGGGTCAAAAACAGTTTATGTCCGGGATGTGACTCGTGCAGTATACAGGTCCTCCATGGAAGGCAGGTTGGTAGTAGTTATTTCTTTTTATACACAATAAGTCAAAGTACAATTATTATAAGCACATGTATCTGCCCATTTATTTATGTTAAATCAATGAAACCCTGAGGTCAATGTATTTTGCAAATTTGCTAGCAGCTTTTCATGCTGCAGGGTAAGATTTTATATTGCCACATACTCATATAGACCCAACCAGCACCTTCTTACAAAATTACTGTGCAATAAAAGATATCTTTACATATGCTACACTAGGGATCTCATTCTAAAGCTCTTTCAACTAACAGTGATTCACCAAGTCAGGAAATCCAACAGACATATTATTTATATAGAAAGGAGACATTACATTTTTCTTCTGAAGTCCTATCTTGACTCTTTGTCATTTCCCCTCCCCAGTTAACAGTGACTTCAATATCAATGTCCCATTTTCCCACCTAAGAACCATCCTTTAAGGCAGAGCTCTCCAAACTTGGCAACTTTAAGACTTGTGGATTTCAACTCCCAGAATTCATCAGGAATTCTGGGAGCTGAAGTCTACAAGGCTTAAAGTTGCCAAGTTTGGGGACCCCTGCTTTAAGGCAACAATGACCACTATGTCTGTCTATTTCTATTGGAAGTGAACAATTTTACCATCTAAAATCTGAGGTGGGAAGATATGTAATTATCCTCTCAAAGTCTCAGCAGATCACTTCTCAGGAAAAATGGCTGTGGCTTTCAGGGAATAGTATTGTGTGTGAGCCTGTGGTTAAAGCCCATGTCACATTGCACGCAAAACCGGATGGAAAGAGAATGTAAAACGGAGAAAAATGCTTGCCATCCGTTGGTAATGCGATGCATCCGTTCTGTACTCACAGCGTGCGTGATTCATATGTTCTATCCGTCCAGCATCTGTCTACTGAGATTTCAATCCACTTCAAAAGTTTTGAGCTGCACAAAACTTTTTGAGCAGATAAACTTTCGAACCACGTCCGTTCTACAATCCGCTACACATACGTGAAACAAATGTTCTACATCCGTTACACGTCCGCTGTATCCGTTGGCAATCTGCTGTGCATCCGCGCAACTCACATCCGCTCCAGCAGAAAACAGAATTAGGGAGGAAGCGTAACGGACGCGGAAACAATCCGCGCAGTGTTAGTAGCACGGTCATAGAAAGGATGTAGAGGCGGATGCGAGCTCGCATATGGAAAAGCCATTAAAACGGACAGGGAACATTCATAAATAGGGGACATATCTTGGATATTTAGGATTGTCTGGAGGATGGTCTAGAGTATGTAAAAAGGAGCACGCCAACAGGACGCACGCGATATTTTCTATAAAAAGAGGAGAAAATCATCTGATTCTCAGTTAATGACCTCCTAGCAGCTGTGGTGGTACAGACCTCTTCAGCTTTGGTCTTGGTCTTCACATCAATCAAATTGTTCTCCATCCATGGAATGATGACCACAGTCCGTATGAAGCTGTTGCTTCATTCATAACCAGAACCAAAACTTGTTCAGAATATTGTATCAAGTTTTACAACAGAAGGGAGAAGAAGGAGAACGTCCAAGAGGCTGTGTGGGTCCCGTTAGGATGGATCGTGAGAGAATGGAGTTTGACTGTATGCCAGTTGATGGTGGAGCTGAAGGAATGAAGATCCTCGTACATTCCATCACTTCATGAGGGATGCCACAGCCATGTTTTTGGAACGAAGTTGTAGAGCATCTGAGAACCCCAGGTTGACCAAGCCTAGCACCACCGTGCCAACCTGGACCCTGGACCTGAAGGTTTGGCAGTGACCTCTGCAACCACCCTGGCCTCTGGAACCAACGTACAGAAACATGGCAGATGCCTGGAGGGTGCCACACAACACCATCAAGCATTGTGGTCAGAGAAGTGGTGCAGGACATCTCGAAGAAATACCTGGGGAGCTCTTCCCAGTACCCTAGCCAACTGAAGAAGGCTGGAAGAAAGTTGCAAGAGCAGTGGTTATCAGAAGTGGAAACTTCCCCGCACACCATTGGAGCCCATAGATTGGGAAGCCGTGGCCTGCAAAGCTCCAGCCAACTCAGGGTTCCACTTATCACAAACTACAAGGGCTTCTTCAAGCATGCATCCTCTTTGCCATGGTTGAATGCTGACTACAAGTTCATGTACATCCAATGCTTCAGGCAATGGGTCAAAACTTCAGATGCCCCAGGTATACAACGCCAGTCACCTCAAGGAGGGCCTGGAACGCAACCTCATCATGGGGCTTACCCAGATCAAGACCCCCTGCTCAACGACAGACAAGATGTACCCTACTTCATCGTGGGGGATGACGCCTTCTTCCCTCAGAATCTACCTCATGAATCCTCTACACTTCACGATGCCCTCACCCGTGAAGGGAGGATCTTCAAACTACAGGCTGTCGCAGGGCAAGATGGGTGGGTGGAAGAAGCCTTTGCATCCTGGACCAACAGTTCCAGGTACTTCTCACCACCATAGCAAGCATTGCCCACACGACCGTGAGAGCAATTGTGGAAGCTTGCTGCATTCCTGCCACAGTCTCAATGCGCACCCACTACCAGTTCTTGCAGAAGCAGGCTTGGTGGACTGCCAAGCAGGCAATGGGGACATGGAGCCTGGTGAATGGAGGCAAGGGACTAAACCTGATAGACACTGTGGATGTGCGCAGGCCCAACAGTAGAGCTTTGCATGTGAAGGGAAAGAAGCAGCGGCAACCTCCTGAAACAAACTGGTGCAACTCCCAATGCGAGCAGTGGGAGTGGCAAGAACAGGATGTAGATGCCTTAATGGATGCTTCCTTGAGCCTGTCTCATCACATCTAGATGAGATTGTGGCCATGGTATGTTTGAGTGGCCCTAACCCAATGAAAGGGCATTTAATAAAGAGTTGTGGTTTATGTTGAATGTGTTGATGAATGGTTAGAATTGTTATTGATAATAAAGGTCCATATGTGTGGCACCTGGGAGGGTGACGCATACACGTCCACTATGCTTGCACTGGAGGCTATCTTATCGCCCCACGGCTATTACCCATCCACAGCTATTACCACATTCCCACAGCTATTACCCATAGCCACAGTATCCCTGCCCATACCCACAAGGTATCCTTACCCATCCCCACAAGCTATCCATACCATCAGCTATCCTTACCCCATCCCCAACAAGCATGCAAAGGGCTTAAACTTTCTAAAAGTTCCACCCAAGACTTTATTTAGTAAAAGAACTGGAACGCAAGTGTGTGAAGCAATAATAACCTTTATTAAATAAGCAAACTGTTAAGGACTTTTATTAAAAAGCAAAATGAAACCAAGAAAAGTGTCCCAAGCAAAAGATAAGTCAACACGGTACAACCGCAGTCTCTGGCACTCTTCTCAGTCACTCTGAGGCGTGGCCCATGGTCTCAGGGGTGAAGGGTCAGGGGCTGTGGGAGGTGGCCAGTGGCTTGGAGTGGCTGGTCTGAGGGCCAATGGGGTTTGCTTGCCCCGAAGAGGACAACAAAGGATGGTGTGGTGCAGGAAGCTCTCAGAGAGCTGGCTCAGTCCGTGATGTTGTGAGAGGCCCTTCCTCAGGACAAATGGGATGTCAGTCAAGACCGCGATGCAGAATGTTTCTGAGGCTGGGCTTGGCTTGTGGGGTAGAGGAAAGGAGCAATGTAGTGGGGCTGTCTGGTCTGCAGCTGAGGAGGTGAGGGCGTCGGTGCATCTGTTGGAGTCTGTGGCATCGGTGGTATCAAATTGGCTTCGGTGGCAACCTGTGGGTGTTGCGATGTACGCTGTGGCCTGGACTGGGAAGGGCTGCTGTTCTGCCTGGAACTCCCCGGTAGCCCGTAGCCTTGGTAGATTGAGGGGCTGTTGAAAGCCTTGGAAGGGTGTGAACATCACCTGGGGTTGGAGGAGAGACCTGGAGTGGGTCAGAGCAGGTTCAGTTGGGCCTGGGAGGGTGGTGCAGAAGATCTGGTGATCCTCTCCTTGATCACTGTACTGGCCTTCGGGCATTTCCATGATGGTTGGTTCACGTAGGTGAGGAAGGGCTTTCTGTTCGAGGATGGTAATGTCGAAGTGTAACCAGCTTGAGAGAGGAGATCTACCGCTGCTCTTTGATGGTGTCCCTGATCTCCAAAGGACAGAGTGGCTCTGCCCTCTGGTCTGGCTCTCTGCCTGCTTTCTGTGGAGTGAGCTGGGGGGTGGGTGTGGGTTGGTCTCTTGGTGGCAGCAGCCTTTCTTTGCTCCATCTGTGTCAGGGGATTCCTCCATGTGCTCCGGCAGCAAGGGAGTGGCAGCTGTCGTGGGGGTCTCCGTCGTGGGGTGTCCATAGATACCTGCTGGACACAGGAACTGACTCTTGGCCAAGAGGGACTAGCTTGTCGTGTGGGCTGCCTGAGAGAGAGGGTTGACAGAGGGGCTGCTCTGGTGGCGGATCTTACTCCTCCAAGAAGCTTTGCACTTTGCCATGAATCATTGGTCTCCCAGTCGGTGAGCTTGACCGTGGCCTGGCCAGTCTTCTTCAGGTGGCAGCTTCCTGTACAGGTGTGCGTGTGCTTCCACACCCCAGGAGGACATCCAAAGTGGCCCAGGCTCTCTGCTTTTCTCTCCAAGCCGCCTGCTTCTGCTTTGGTGTCTGCAATAGAGCCTGTGTCCCCTTCCTCCAGAGGTAGCTCGTTCTCCTCAGCCATTCGAGCACCTCCTCCTCATGTTCGCTCTTGCAATGGAGTAACGTGTCTCCTCTCCCCGCTTTTGGCTCCACGATTGCCATCTTCCTCCCTGTGGCAGGGCCTTCTGGGCCCTCATCCAAGCGCTTGAGGTTTCATTGGGGTGGTCACCACATTCACCGAACCACCACACGACCAGCAGTAGCAGTAAAGCACCACCACCACGCAGCAGCAGAGTCAGCACCAGCAGAAGACCAGCACAGGAGCACCAGCAGCAGAGTCCAGCCCAGCAGAAGCACCAGCACCAGGAGCAGCACCAGAGAGTAGCACCAGCAGAGTCCAGCCACCAACACCAGCAGAGTCAAGCACCAGCAGCAGAAGAAGCAGCAGCAGCAGCACTAGCAGGCAGAAAGCCTCAGCAGAAGCAGAGTAGCGCCAGGGGTGGTTGAAGGTGGTCCTTTCCTTCTTGTCCAGGGCTGGCAGAGTAGGCACATGGCTTCTGCTTCTTCCCCATGGTTGTTGGGTTGAAGATGTGGTCCTGTCATGCAGTCTTTCCTCTGAATGGTGTACCTGCTTGTCGAGCTGCTTCCCTTTTATATCCGCGGGGCTGGAAAACGCAATTGCAACCCTCCCCGCATGTGAGTGAGCGGCTCTGCATCTGCTAGGCATCCGCTAGGTTGGTCTGTGAATGCATCCGAGTGCATCCGCTAGGTGCATCCCGATCCTTCGCTGCGTGTCTGGTAATTATCCCACGGAAGCCCTCGCGGATGTGTCATCCGCTTCCTTCGCACTTTCCATCGCTAGGCTTGCTTGTTGAGCAATCCACTTAATATCCTCGTACGTCCTCCCCACGTACATTCCTTTCCGTTGTTGTCCGTTCTCTTTATGCAAAATTTTGGGGCACTTTTGAGAGCAGATAACAACGGATGGAAAATTTGCTCGTCTGCTGTGTCCTTTTTACATACGTTTTGGCATCCGTCGGCCGGATTGTGAACCTAGCCTTAAAGATGCGAAGGCGCACTAAATTCAATTTTGAGCTGTTTTGAAGATTCAGCCTGATTTCACTGAATCAGAACTTTCAGTAGCTTGATTGATGACTTTGGGCTAATCATTTCCTCTCGAGTCCAGCCCATCTCACAGCAAATGTTATGGTGATTAATAAATATGAGGAGGAAGGAATATCAGTTATACACATTTTGGTAGAGAAGTTCCCTGAAGATGGGCTCAAGCTCTTGTGTGAAACCTCAGAAGTATTAAAAGCTCTGTTCGCCAGTGAATTGAACACGCAGATTGGATCCTACAATTAGCAAGTATGTTTGCCCCACTTTAAAGATACTTATAAAAATGAAGATTGAATTTTAAAAAACAAGGCAAGCAATTTGCACCCTAATATAATTTAGTTCTGCTCCGCATTTTGTAACAACTATTACAAACAATCAAATTAAGCTTGACTTATCATTAACTGGGAAAAATAAGTTCAAGGATCTTTATTATATTAAGTTTACAAAAACATTCTGATGTAGTAATAAAAAAACTTTCAAAGGCTTAATATTATATATACCAACATTTTTTTACTCCCCATCAAGAAACTAAAGCAAAGCCTAGCACTATTTAAACAGGGGTGCCAAACTCACATCATCACATGACATATACTAATTGTGACTTTTCCCCTCTGCCTACTTAGGAGTGGGCCCAGCACATAATTCTCGCTGGCCCCAAGTTTGACACTCTTAATAGTTGAAACGCCACTAACCCATGCTTAAAACACATTTCTGCTATTAGCTTTCATATTTTTGCAATCTCCTTCAATAAACAGCTTTTATCAAAGAGATAACTATTGCATACTGCTATCTTATCTATCTATCTATCTATCTATCTTCTATCTATCTATCTATCTATCTATCTAATCTATCTATCATCTATCTATCTAATCTATCTAAACTATCTATCATCCATCTATCTAATATGTTTTCTTAAGTTTTTCAACAGGGGTACTTACATGTAATGCTGTTCAGCTTTGTTCGGGTAATTTTCCCAACATTCATTGTAAGTTGTGATTTAAATAAAATAAATACACACACAGAGAGAGACACACAGACACAACATATATATTATGCTGTTCAGCTTCCTTCGGGTATTATCCACGTCAATTGTAGTTGTGCTTTTATTAAGTTGCAGGGCAACGTTCGGCAGAATCTCGCATCTGCCATCATCAGGCTTTCATGTATGGAGAGTGTGTTCTCACAGTTCCTGGTTTCAAATTTGAGGCTGGTCCATTCTGATTTGGCTATGAGGCCTGGTCTGTGTTCATTGGACTTGGAGTTTGATTGATTGGTTGTTTCTGGTTTTTCTGTCTGTTTTGTGGCTTTTGGATTGCTGGCAACCCTTATTCTTGTGTTGGAGGCTTTCAAGTGTAGCTTGGCTCGTGTGAAAGGATGGCTGCTCTTCATTAGCAAAGCTGCTCTTCATTTGCAAGCTGGGTTTGCATCTGGGTGCACTGGGTAAGGTGGGGGTGTTTGAGTTGGAGCTATCAGAGGGAGTCCTGTTTTGTGGCGCCAGGTGTTTGCGCTTGGCTTGTGGTGTGGAGATCTTTCTGTTTGACGAGTGCCAGGCTTCCAAATGATTGCAGTCTGGTGGAATCATCTCTTCGTATTCATTGCTTCAAGGTCTTTTTTCAAATCTCTATGGCCTTCTCTGATGATTCTGTGGTTGGGGTTTTCTAATAGGCTTAGGGTTTTAGTGCCATTGGAAGTTGATGTTGTGAACTGTGGTTTTCATTTGTGTTGGACTAGTGAGGAGGTGTTGTTCCAGCTTTTTTACTGCATTTTGTGTTCATCTAGGCGGGTACTTTATTTCCCTTCTATTGGTCGTCGCAATGTATGTGGCCGGGCATAGATATACAGGGAATTTCGTATATGCCTTGGTTTTCCAAGGTCAATTTTTGTCTTTGGGGTTCCTCAGGATGGCTGCTATTTTTTTGTCTGTTTTGAAGGCAAGTCTTGTTAATGTGATTGCCCTTTGTAGTTTAAATCTTACTGATTTTTATTTGTAGTACCTCTTATGTAGGACAAACAGTTGTTCCATAAGGTCTGTTGGTCTTCTAGGTCTCTGTTATGTCTTGGTGTGTTTTTGTGGATCAAGCCTGGTGATTTTGTTTTTTGTGGAAGCCATTGGCTGTCAATACTTCAGTCAGGGTACATAGTTCAGTCTTTATATGTGTCTTATCTGCCAGGGGCGTTTTGGGTTCTGGTAATTAGTGTTTTCGCCATGGAATTTATCTGTGCTGGGTGGTGGTGGGATTCGGGCGTTGAGGTAGCGGTTGGTGTGTGTTTTCTTTTGGTATATTGGTGTGTCCGAGTGTCCATCTGTTCTTTTTGTAAGATTAGTACATCTAGGATGAGTAGTTGTTTGTTTTATTTCCATTTCCATGGTGAATTGATTTTGTTGGGGGGTGTGTGTTGTTTAGGTGTGTTTAGAAAATTGTTTCAGGTTTTCTTTTCATGGGCCATAATCATAGATCTTTCGTTATTCGGGTTTTCTCCTGCTTAGAATTGGAGTATCTAGGCAACGTTTCTATGAAGTCTCATTCATCATCTTTTTCAGGCTTGTTTCTTCAGCCCTCTGAGCTTCTCAGAGTAATGTGAGCTTGCAGCTGCTTCTTCTTTTTAACTGGCTAGTCGGGGTGTGACTTGATTGGGTGGGGGTTTGGCTGTGTTCTGATTGTAAGGGGGGGTTGGCTTGTGTTCTGATTGGCTGGGGGTGGTGTTCTGCTTAGGTGGGGGCATTTGGTTGTTGCTCAGGTTAGTTCTTAATTGCTGGGGATTAAGAGCTGGTGAGCTGTGATCTGTTAGTTTGGCTTTCGTGTTCGTGGTCGTGCCCAATCTTCATGGTGGGTGTCATTTGCTTCTGTATGGGCCAGAGGGGTTTGGAAAGCGGGTTAGTGGTGCCAGCTTAGCAGTATGGCTTCTGGTTCGTGGTCGTGTCTCCTCTTCTGTGTGGGTGTGAGTCTTTTTTCTGGCATTAGGAAGTGTGGTGGTAGCATAATATTATATATACTATATATTATAATATATATATATATATATATATATATATATATGACTTATATATATATATACATAATATATTATATATATACTATATATATATATACATACACAACAACACACACACACACACACACACACACACACACACATATATAATATACTTACTTGTTGCAGCTTTCTTCGGGTATTATCCCCATCATTGTAGTTGTGCTTTTAAAGTTGTAGCAACGTTTCGGTGCAGAATGTTCATCTGCTATCATGCAGGCTTCTACATTGAGTTCGTCTGTGGGTCCAGGCTGTCCACAGCCATTAGTTTTAAATTTGAGGCTTAGACTACTGTTGTGCAAGGATGTTTTTTTCTTCATCCTGATTGGTTGGACTGTCAATCATTTGGAAGCCTGCCCTCTCAAAGCAGAAAGATCTCACACCACAAGCCAGGCAAACACCTGGCACAAACAGACTCCCCTGATACCTCCATGCTTCAATACACCCCAACCAAGGCACCCAGATGAAAACTAGCTTCCAATAGAATGATAGCCGTTCCTTTTACTCGAAGCAGCACTGAAGCCTCCAACACAGGAACAACAATGTTGCCAGCCAATCAAAGCCACAAAACAACCAGAAAGAAAACCAGAAACACCAATCAAACAAACTCCACAAGTACATATAACACACACGCAAGACTCCCAACCACATCAGGATGAAGAAAAAAAAAAACCATTCCTGGCCACAACAAGTAAAAGGCTTAGCCTCAAATTTAAAAACTAATGGCTGTGATAAGCCTGACCGCGCAAGAGACCAAACTCAATGCAGAAGCCTGATGATTTGGCAGATGAGATTCTGCGAAATGTTGCTTACAAACTTTAAAAGCAGCAACTACAATGACGTGAATTCCTTCGGGTATTATCCGTTCGGGTATTATCCCATGTCATTGTAGTGCTTTTAAAGTTGTTGCAACATTTCAGCAGAATCTCATCTGCCATCATCCGGCTTCTGTATTGAGTTCGTATATATTTATTAGGTAATGGTGACTTTTCAGCCAGTTGTACAGTAGGTAAGACAAATTGTTATTTTCATACAGAAAAGGGATTGTTTAATATTCTTCTCCCAAAGCTTCAGCAAATCAGCCCTAATTCAAATTGAATTGAAGATTTGAGACTTGAAGAGGGCACCTTTCATTCTGAATTTGCAATTCAAATTTTTGAAGGCAAATCAATTAATTTCAGCTGCTTTGAATTTCAGTATCTTTTAAAAATGTAGTGGGCTTTAATGAAAAAGTATCAAAGCACCTGTAGCTGCTTTAGGCAGGATAGAATGAAAATGTTCAACATCCTTATTCCTAGAAGGAGTAGAATGGAGACCAGTGCTCATCCTATTTTTTTTTTCCATGGGATACAATTTGGGGCCTGACCTACCACAAATTAACCAGGACTCAGGTTTCTCAAAGGGGTGGAAGTAACTTAGATTGGCTAATATTAATCATGGCCTGTAATTCCCAGAAAGAGTTAAGAAAGCATGACTTTTGTGTCACCCCACCCTTCTGCACAAGTGAAAGTGTTGATTTAAATGGGGGCAGGAGGGAGGGAAGAAACCATTTTTATTCCAAAACCTCCATCATGAAAATCACCGTTGAGTCCACTGAAACTAATATTTGAAGAGGGCTTGTTTCCATGTCAGCTTGCAATTCAAAGAAGAGGTGTGAATTAAATAATAATGTATGGACTTTACAGGAGAAGCATCAGCTTACTCTAGCCATGATCCCTATTTCCACAAGAAATAGTCATGTTCTCCCATTTCCCCAAAGAACAAAGCTTCTATAATTGAGTTGCTAACCTCTTAGCCATTGCCTATGTAATCAAAAGGAATAGAATAAACTTCTGGAGCTTTTCCTGATACAGGAAACAGGGAGACCCTCCTATTCTGAAGCAGGAACTTTTCTCATCTTTAAAACCAAACACACACACACAAATGACAAGGCCGGTAATCACATCCTGCTCTTACACCTTGCAAATTTGGAGAAAGCATGACCATTTCCTGTTCTATTTGGAAATAAGGTGCACGAGACCGGGTTCTAACAAACAGCTCTTTATTTAAACAGTAAAGTAACTGGTAATAGAACATT